>JADBJO010006470.1:125615-133098 GCA_016801955.1 Conus betulinus | reverse complement strand
GTCCAAGTTTGTGAATGAGTCTGTATGTGAGAGAGAAAAAAGAGAGAAAGACAGTGTGGATGTGTTTGTGTGTGTGTGTGTGTGTGTGTGTGTGTGTGTGTGTGTGTGTGTGTGTGTGTGTGCGCGCGCGCGCGCGCGCGCATGCACGAGTGTGTGTGTGTATGAGTAGAGTGGGGGGGGGGGGGGGGGAGAGAGAGAGTCTGCATGTGTCTTATGCAAACTACTAGTGTTGTTTGGAGCTATGAGCAAGTGACTGTGTCATACTGGGAGCAAAAGTTACCCTTTTTGTTTGATATTCTCTGTTTACTGTTCCATTCCTCAGTTAAGAATTCTTTTCAGCACACACTCTTCAGGAATACAGAGCTTTCCATTTACTCTCCTTAAATGATTTAGCTCCATCATTTCTAACAATATCACTACAATATCTTGTCTAACATGAAAAAAAAAAATTTTAAGTCTTAAAGTCTATATCAGTTTTTTTTCAATTAACATTAATGTTCCAGTGACATCCCCTGGCTTGGTGAACCCATGGGGCATGGGCACTGTTCCTTGCTGTTGCCTTGCCACATCTGAGCTGAAGTGTCTACTCTTCAACTGGTGAACAGCCAGCAACCAAACTGTCCCCATAGTACTCCAGTATCTTTACAATCCTTCAGTTTCAGTGACACGACACAATTCAAGCACCACACTTTGCTGCATTACTGTTAGTAAACCTGCACAAGTGGCAGACAACCACTTTGGCAGTGTGTACTTACATCTATACAGCGATACAACTTTGACAGCGTGACAAGGGTGCGGCGGACAGTGGGATACCACATGCCATGCAGATCTGCCGGGGACATGGGCATGTTGCTGACTGGTCCTTCCACACCTGAAAACACCACACACCTGTCACAGATCAAGGAAGGCCTTGTTCTTCACACCTTGCCTTTTATCAGTGTCCTCACTCACACAGCTTTCCTTGTATGAACATCCAATTCCATGTTTAAATCATTAGGTATGTCACACTAAAACGACAAACCCTGCACTCAGAAGTGTGAGTGATGACAAGAATACTTCAGACAATAAAAGACTACATCTGAATGACCACAGACAGCTTGCTCAGGCCTTTGCTAATGACTTTGTTCCTCCAAATGTTGAGAAAAAAAACGGAATTTTCTAGCTCAATTTTAAGAAAATTTTTTTTGTCTGTCTGTCAACTTTCATCCATGAGAGCAAAACGTTAACTCCATCAAAAGACCCCCATTATTCGGACTTTTTACATATCTATCACACACCAAAAAAAGACAGAAACTCACATGACTGTACAAAATTAAAGATAATGATGGCTTTCAATTTTCTGAGATATTTCATTATAAAAGCCAAAATCAGGCACCCTGGGGCCATTTCTGTTGTGACCAGAGTCATAAGTGAGCGCACTGTGGGTTTGTTTTGATAGTGGTAAAACTTTAAGAGGTACAGAAAGCCACATGAATGGGGATATTACTGGAACACCATTTCCTGAAAGTGAAGATGCAATTCACATCTAAAAACTCCATCTCCAGTGAAGGAACACCATTTCCTGAAAGTGAAGATGCAATTCACATCTAAAAACTCCATCTCCAGTGAAGGTACTATTTCCATTTGGGAATTCCAGTCTTTAATCATGTCTAAGCAGAAATACTGTCTGCATCTTATTTTAACACTGGACATTACCTTCTCCATTAAAAACAAACCAAAACACATTCTGTCATCATTTGCCTTTTATGAGCCACAACATCTTGCCTAAACAGTGAGCGTCGTTTTATTTTGAGAGATTTAACTACAAAATCTTCCTCTAGAACAACAGAATGTGTTATTTATGACGCCACTGAAGGAGACTGACAAGTGACATCCACATATCAACACAACAAGGCTGGGTGCATCTGACTGCTGGGGAGCCTGGATGAATGGCATCACAATCATGGGACTGATATCAAAGGGCATAGACATGGGGCATAATAAAACAACAACAGAAAAACACCATATCTATAAACGCACCTTCGAATGAGACCGTAAACCAAGGTTCCGTGTGTGAACGCACGCATAACAACTTGCACACACGTAAAATCCCATCACCAACTTTCAAAAGAGAAGGCCAGTTTGGCCGTTGGTATGGATGACACGCTACATATAGCATGTACCTTCCCCAAAGTTGGGGGTATGGCTGCCTTAATGGTGGGATAAAACGGTCATACACACAAAAGTGTCAGAATAATCAACATGATGATTAAGGACACTAAAAAAAGAAAGAAGAAGACACCTGCCCATACACATCACCTTTTGTTCATACACTGAAAGACTTTATATCTTCCTTTACCATTCCTGTTTTCGTCATCCAATACATTTTGCTTGAAAGATGTTAAACTGCATAACAAGTGAACACACACACACACACACACACACACACACACACACACACACACACACAAGACAGGGAACGATGAGAGGAAAGACACGTACTTCTGTCCAAAGGCACGTCAGTCAGCTGTGTCTCAACGCTGCTAGTGGCTCCATTATCCACAAACCCATTTTCCTCCTCTGCTGTGGCTGCAGTGGGGACGGGTGCAGCGGCCATGGTGCCATCGGATGTCAACTGTGCCACCTCTGCGCTGGTGCTGGAGGCATTGGATGGTGTGCGTGAGTGGGTCAGCTTCTGCGCCTTCCCCTTCTTTAGACTCTCTGCAATACTCTGGCAACAATCAATCAATCCACAAATTCAGAAACCAGGAATTTTTTTTCCTTAAAAGGTAATTTTTAGATATAGTTACTTGTCCAAACAAACACCTCATTCTCTCTTGACTTGAAACAATGCCATGTTATCTGGAACCCGCAACCAAAATTTGGAAGAGACTTGAGCCAACCTATGCCTGAAACAGACCGCCAAGTAATCGCACAATATACATGCCTCATATCTGTTAGCATGTTGTTGAATAGTTTCTGCACCTATGGAGAGGGGAACATCCTAGCTATCTACAAAACTAACTGTAGAAGGAATATTTCTTTTCCCCATACTTATCTGTCCAAACAATTGGTGAATATCAAAAAGGAGGGTGAAGAACACACGTATTTTCAAGGGTCGATTTTCGATTTATAAAACCTTTACCAAGCTTAAAACACCGCAGGCCCATTAAATGACAGCCTGAAGCACAGGCAGCACTGTTATCCTGAAACTGACTATATCTCACTCTCACTTGACTTGAATTCTCACTCACCGCATAAAATCGCGCATGCTTAATCTCTATATATAAACCAACCAGGGTTAAAAGCGTGCGTGCGTGCGTACGTGCTGCATGCATGCTGCATGTAGATAGGAAGTATGGTACCCAACATTCAGCTAATCCCAGACACTGAGGCCATTGGGGTAGTTTGTCCTGGTGTTATGCCGCCACTGCCTTTCACATGTTCTTCTCTGTCTGGTATCAAGTGTTCTATCAGTTCAACTGGAGTGACACAGAAATCATCCTCACTATGCCCACTGCTCTGTTGTTCTTATGTTGATGAGGTCTGTCAGCCCCACTCAACAATGTTTTCCTATCTGTAACACCACTGCCTTGGAGCTTTTGCATAGATTCATTGGATTTCTTAGCTATTTCCACAGTGGGGTCTTTCCTCGGTCATTTGTAATGATCACCATATTTTAATTGCCTCAACGCTTCCTCCTTGTATTTACAAAAACCTGGAATAAGTACCCCTCCCCCTTTGTCTGCTGGTAAAAGTTGGATCTGTCAGTTGGTACCAGTTTTTTTTCAGTTCCAGCACACCTGTTCGGGTTTTCTTGTCCAAATTGTGGTGTGCAGAGGTAGTGGCTACGAAGGCCATTACATTGGAGAGGAGCTAAGAGCAGTAGGTTTCCAGGGTTTGTCTCGTCCTTTAGGAGGCTCATAAATGGCCTTTTTGTAAAATTTCAATTTCTGTGGCTTTTGGGCTGGACCGTTTTTTCATTGTACAAATATTCTTTCAAACGGATTTAACATAGTCCCTCTTTGGTGCTGTCAAATAACTGTACTTCATCATAGGTGGTGGGCGTGGGACAAACTTCGGTCCATATGAAGGAAGTTGTGTGTTTATTTCTTGGTAAGTGTGAGAGAAGAGAGGCTGATCACCTGTGATGGATCTATAAGTACCTCAGGCTTCGTCTTCCTTCTGAAGTGTCTACTCTTCTTGGTAGAATTAGCATTACATGGAGAAGAGGAGTTTGGAAAAAAAAACCCTGCCAATTTCAATAGCGTCGTCAGTTTCCTTCTTTTTGTCGCTTTGCATCAGAGTGCCATTCTCCTCTCTTTTGTCTGAAGTGTTGTTTGGAAATCCAAGTTAGAGTTCATTAGTGAACGTGTTTTGGTGTATGCTATTGTTTTTCTGCATTTCCTGTTGGATTTCCTTTGCTACCCCCTGGTTAAAAAACCTTGCAGACACGTAAAATGGCTGATACCTTTCTTGATTCTATCAGTCAAGTTAGTGGTGGATGGAAGTGCTGAGAATCAAAATGAAACCTTCATTCCTCTGGGTATGAGTTGATTCCTAACACACTCATTGAGAAAGTCTTGATGTGACAACTATCGCCGCAGCTTCGCTGTCATACAGCCGTCACTTCAAAATAAATGGTGTTTGAGATCAATGTTCGAAAGGAATGATAAAACGGTGTTTGAGGTCAATCTTTGAAAGGGATGATAAAATGGTGTTTGAGGTCAATCTTTGAAAGAAAAGATAAAAATGTATTTGAGGTCAATCTTTGAAAGGAATGATAAAATGGTGTTTGAGGTCAGTCTTTGAAAGGGAGGATAAAATGGTGTTTGAGGTCAATCTTTGAAAGGAATGATAAAATGGTGTTTGAGGTCAGTCTTTCAAAGGATGATAAAATGGTGTTTGGGGTCAATCTTTGAAAGGGAGAATAAAACGGTGTTTGAGGTCAATTGTTGAAAGGGAGAATAAAATAGTGTTTGAAGTCAATCTTTGAAATGGATGATAAAAGTGTTTGAGGTCAATTTTTGAAAGGGATGATGAAATGGTGTTTGAGGTCAATTTTTTGAAAGGGAGAATAAAAATAGCCTAATGCTTTGTGAATGCCAGTCACTCTATATAAAGAAAGATCTGTTTTCTTTGTGGATCAGCCATGGATCAGTTCAATAGCCAACAGTATAAATGGTTTCAGTCAAATGCCAAACTTCCCTTTGCATGCCCAGACTCCCATGAGGTGACTCAAGACAGCTGGCAGCTATGCAAAAGTAGGAGTCATGGAAAGAGAGGTAATTAGTGACATTTTACATAAAAATTAATGCAGAAGTTTGATACTGTCAACCCTTTCCTGGAATTAGAAAAAGCACATTGGTTTCTGATATGAAATGACTCACAATGCACACACATGCATATACCCCCCCCCCCCCCCCCCCCCCCCCCCCCCCAACACACACACACAAACACACACACATGAACACACACACACACACACACACACACACACATGAACACACACACACACACACACACACACACACACACACACACACACACACACACACACAATTCAGACTGGCATTAGACCATCACTGATACCTCCATCATTTCCAGTTTTTCAGGGTAGGCCAGATCCCCAGGGGCAGCAGTGTACTGCAGGATGTCAGTGCGGATGTAGATGTAGGTACGATAAACCAGTCGCTCCTGAACATCTTGCAACATCTGTCTGCAGATTGTTTCAAAGGCCTGCAGTTCTTTGGCTGAAAATAAGCACCAATATGTATACAAAAATAAAAGAAGAATAAAAGATGCATAAAAAAGTTCTAGAAATACTGCTTTGCCTTAAAGACATGATAGTAACCATCAGCTAATGAGGCCAAACTGAAAGGCAGGAAAACAGAGGGAATGGAGGACCTATCAATTACACAATGCACTGATTAGGCATTGATCAGCATAAATATACATGAACAGTAGCAAACAGATATTTAGTGGTTTGTTTTTTTTCTAAAGGTGAACAAGGTAAAAATCACACAAAAACCCCCAAATTAATCATAATTATAATGAACAATTTGTGCGTCACTCAGCAATGACTGTTAAAAAAAACATCTCTCAAAACTACTTAGTCACCTCTTCCCCTACCCTTTGACTGAAACTTTTGCACAGATCCACCCACCTCCCTCATACCCAACCCACAAAACGTACAACATTGGTCAGGAGAATGCTGGACAAAACAGATATATGTACTACAGCTACTTTCAAACTCAGTCAGAGATGATATGCAATGCAAATAGATGACAGTGAGGTCAAGATACGCTGTGCGGAAAAAATAAGAGTGTGTTCTTACACATGGTCTTCATTTGCCATTTTGGAAAATCTAAAGAGCTTTCACAGGAAGAAAGAAATGAATGGGAGGAATGATTCACGAAATACAGAACTGGCACCAGAATTTTTTTTTATGGAGCCAGTTAAGCTCCCTTAACACTGGAGTCATATGTTTTCTTTTTTTTTTTTTTCTTTTTTTCAGCATGATTTTTGTGGCACTGTTTTGAATTTTCTGCCACAGGTTGATTTGTTCAACTACAAGACTGATGAAAACATCATTGCCATATTCTACCCTGGATGTTATTAAAGCAGTGATGATGCACACCAATGTGTCACTGGACAAAACTAGTTGAATAGATGTAGCGCATCTAGAAAAAAAGCAATATGTTCAAGTTCCCTAAAAGATATATGACTTTGTTAATGAGCTCTGCCCTGAAAAGGTTTGATCAAGACTGATTCCAAGATAATTCAGAGATGTTTTACTGCAATATAACCATCACCAATATTTGTGGTCTCATTGGCAGATAGTCTGATGCAACGCTGAGTGCCAACAGGTATCAGTTCAGTGTTATCAGGCTTCAGTACCTGTTGCTGTTCATACAGAGCAAAACATCATCAGCACAGGCCTGAATATCTGTTTGTACAGAACACAAATCTTCAGGTGAAATGCTCTTTTATAGTTCAGCGTCATTTGTACACTTCTGGAAATCACATTTGTGAATGGAAAGTTACATCTGGCAATGGTAAAAGAGAGGTACTAAGCACCAACCCCTGTGGCTTGGGAAAGGGTAAATCAGATCAACAATGTCTAACTGAATCTGATCACTTCGGCATGACGAGAACGAGCACAAGTCTGTGCCTGAATACCAAAACTTCTCTTCACTCTGTTCAGCAGAACAGAAATGTGAAGTTTATCAAATACAGCATTGTCGTCTAACATGCTTTTTTTTAGAATCAGAGACACTGACATAAAAGTTGACATTCTGGTCACCCACCTCCTCTCACTTCACCTACGTAAACACATGCAGCACTTACGGTTCTGCTGAACATGCTCTTCCATCATTTCTATCTTCAGGATGCTGCAGAGCTCAGCCAGTGTTTCCAGGTGCTGGATGTGAATGATGAGTGGTCTGAACACGTCATACAGGTGTGTGCACAGTCCTTCCCAGCATAGCACTATACGGTGAAA
>JADBJO010006470.1:103115-120615 GCA_016801955.1 Conus betulinus | reverse complement strand
AAGGTATTATTTGTGTGTTTTTCTTCACCTGGTCAGCTCCTACCCAGAGCTAAGAGTGCCATAGTCTAGAATGGTAAAGAGAATTCCGTATCTAGTTTCATCCACCTGGAAGCATGCAACACTCAGGAGTTTTGTTCAAATGCCCAGACCAACACCACATGTGTCTGTGGTCCTGGGGCCTGGTTGATGCCAGGGTATCCCATGAAGACATGTGAAGAGTACAGCCTTGTCACATAGTCTCATGTCAGAATGGAACTCCGCTGCATCATCCACTGCATGCTTATCCTGGCTGCTTGTCATTTAAAACACACACAAAAATAAAACGAAAAAAGTCTCACATTCTGAGCCCCTTCATGCCCTGTTCTGGCAGTCATCTCAGAGCTGATTTCCCCTCCATATCCATACCCACAGAGAGTTCACATCAAAGTTGTCAGTATTGGTCAGTGCGTAGGGACTGTTGTTGGATTACCCTGACAGTGCCCAACAGAGGGCAACGCTTACTCATGCTGCTAAGTGACCATACAATTACCGTCTGTTAGAGGCCTAGTGGATGGTGTCTTGCATATGTTCAATCAGAACAAGCATCAACGAACACCATAGAAGTAACGCAGCAGCAGTGCAGTGTTTCCTCTGGTGAGTTGCCTCGGAACAGCCTTAAATAGATTTCTTCCTATGGAATGTGATGCTGGGACTGCTACCAGAAAAAAAAAGAAGTGGGAGTAGCTGTTTATGGGTAAAGTCAGAACAACCTGCTTAGGACAAATGGCACTGGTAGGACACGGAAGATGAAGCAGCAGCAACAAAACTATCTAAAAACTGAAGTCTCACACACACACATGCACACACATTCTGTCAGCTAAAAAACTTTTCCACACGAAAGATAGATAACATTAATCCTCCATCTCTGTCGCTCTTTCTCAAACAACACACACACACACACACACACACACACACACACACACACACACACACACACACACACACACGTCTGTAGATAATGCAAACAATGAAATGCACACACACACACACACACACACACACACACACACACACACACACACACCACACGCTTGTGCGTGCATACACACACACACACACACACACACACACACACACACACTTGTGTGTGCATACGCATGCACACACACACACACACACACACACACACACACACACACACACACACACACACACACACATGCTTGTGCGTGCATACACAAACACACACACACACACACACACACTTGTGTGTGCATACGTGTGCACACACACACACACACACACACACACACACACACACACACACACACACATACACACACACAGAAGTCACTAACCGTGGTAATTGTATCATACTCATTGAAGTAGGACAGCTTGTTACTAACACTTTCTGCTGTGTTCATCAGTCGTGTCTGAAATCAGGAATAATGAATAGCAAAATTACTAATGAACATTAAAAAAAAGGACAGAAACAGAGAGACAACAACTGACCAGACTATTTCCTGTAGCCATCTGAATATTCAAATTCAATCCCAGAAGCCATGTAAAGATACTACTCATTACTTTTCGTAAACATCCATGTTGGATTGTCCGACAAAAACATAAGCAGGTACACTATGTCAGTGGAATGTATATACCCTTCACCTCTCCTACTCTTTTCTTTTTTGTCATAGTACTCAAACATCTCATTGCTTCAATTCATTTTTTCCAAATGCCTGCATATCCTTAAGAGTTATATGCCGTATGTCAAATGTTTGTATGCAGCATTTCAAACTTCTTTTTAATGGAGTGTGGAGGTTTATTCCCACTAAAATATCTCAGAGAGAGACATCGAGTGGACTTAATTTGGAGACTGAGTTTTCTTTTTCACTCTCACAGGATATTTTAGAGACAGACAGAGGGTTCTTTCCCCTCTCACATAACATTCAGACAGGCAGTTAGACAGGATTGTTTTGAATCAAACACACTTTTTTTTAAATGTTACAAGGAAAACAAATTAGTGTCTTTCATCCCCCCTTCCATAAACCCTGAACTTCAACTGAGTAAACTATGACTGTAGGTAGTTTCAATCTTTTTCATTTTATCAAATCATCAGCACACCATCGCAAAAGTCAAAGACTACTGATTTCTTCTTGTCCTTTCTGGTATTTTAAGGAAAAAGAAATGGGACGTGGCAGGGACAATACAATGAAATCAAACAAAGAAGGGATGAGCAGAGTTGGCAGATGGGATGGAAGAGTGAAGGAGATGAGGAAAAGGAAGGGGGACAGCGGCTGTATGAAGGGGTGGGGAGATACGAAGATGAAATAGGGAAGGTATGGAGGTCGGGTGGGAAAATGAAAAAGGGAAGGGGGGATGCAGACTTCTGTGACCCACCTGTTCTGCTAGCAAGTGTTCACACTCATCGTGCAAAGCATTGGTTTTGGTCGACACATTGATGTACTGTTGGTGGAGCTGTCGCAAGTAGTCAACACACTGGGTCACCTCACCTAACACCGTGTGTCGCACTGTTCCTGGTAACCTCGCAGGGAATCCAGGTAGGGCCTGGCAGTCAGGGCACAGTGAACGTGAGCTAAATTAACCTCACATAAAATGGAAAGTGCATTCCACTTACATACACACAATATAAATAGCTGTGTTCACAGCCAACATTAGCAAAATTCATGTCACTTAAACAAAGTACATTCCATATATGTACACACAGCATAAACAGGTGCATTCACAATGAACATAAGCAAAATTAACATCACATAAAATGAGTGAAAGTGCATTCATGTACACACAGCATAAATAGGTGTGTTCACAGTGAACATAAGCAAAATCAATGTCACATAAACTGAAAGTGCATTCCATTTATGAACACCACAGCATAAATAGGCGTGTTCCCGAAAAAAAAAAAAAAAAATCAGGAGAAGACAACGCCTGTCTTTCCATTGCAAAGAGAGTTTCTCTGTTCAGGGGTTAAGCATTTGACTGAAGCGTAAGCTAGAATAGCAATCAGCATATCGACTTTTCCATTCTAGCTCCACCATTGCACACATATGTATGTTTTGGCTGTTTCTATGCCGTCTGATGAAGCTAAATTACTTTAGGCATCCCCACCAGCTGCATCTGTCTCATGAAATGGCAGTCTCATAAAAGTAAGCTCCAACAAGGATTATCTCCCTTGCAGATTTCCACACATCCTCCACTGAAGGCAATGCCACATTACAATGAAAGTAGATTTTGTTCCTGTCCTACAAGCCTTATTTTGTCACCATGTGCGTGTGTGTGAGTGTGTGTGTGTGTGTGTGTGTGTGTGTGTGTGTGTGTGTGTGTGTGTGTGTGTGTGTGTGTGTGTGTGTGTGTGTGTGTGTGTGTGTGTGTGTGTGTGTGTGTGTGTGTGTGTAGTGTATGTATGTGTGTGTGTGTGTGTGTGTGTGTGTGTGTGTGTGTGTGTGTGTGTGTGTGTGTGTGTGTGTGTGTGGTTCTGTTGCTTCCTAGACTTATTTTCTCACCTTTTATGTGTGCATGTGCGTGCATGCTTGTGCATGTGCATGTGTGTGTGTGTGTGTGTGTGTGTGTGTGTGTGTGTGTGTGTGTGTGTGTGTGTGTATGCGTGTATGTATGTGAGTGCCTGCATGCATGTGCATGTGAGTGCATGCATGAGTATGTGCATGTATGTGTGTGTTGTGCATATGGAGAAACAATTTGACATATAGACAGACTGAAAGAGACAAGAGACTAGATAGAGAGAGAGACAAGACAAACAGAAGGGGAAAGAGACAGAGACAAAACAGAGAGAGAGAGAGAGAGAGAGAGAGAGAGAGAGAGAGAGAGAGAGAGAGAGAGAGAGAGAGAGTGAGTCAGGACCTTGTCTTCCAGGAAAAAAGTGGACTAAACATATGCCTTCTGTCCTGGTGTAAATGCACCATCCTAAATGATAGACTTGCTCGAAAAGGAAAGAGGGTAGGATAAAGAATTTTCTCCACTGAGTGCTCAGCAGATCAGCAAGTCACAACTGTTTCATTCTGTATGAAGAGCTCATCATGCTTGCTGCTAGCTCCTGGTTACATCCAGTAGCAGCTTAATACCAAGTTCCATAGGAATTTAAAAAAAAAAAAAAAATCCCCAACATCACGTGGTTCCTCTTGCCTATGAGCAAAAAAAAAAAAAAAAAAGATGAATATGAACACTTAGTAAGGCAAAAAGGAAAAATCTGAAGTTGAAATTCACTGTTGTGCAACAGACTGCTTTAATATATCTGTACAGTTTAACGAAAAAAAAATCTTTCAACAGGAACGGAATGGCAGATTTTCAAGTCATGATTGTCTGCAACATTGAACAGAAGATGATGGCCAGGATACAAAACAGTTTCATACAGAATGGTCTCTGTAACCTCCAACATCAAATATCATATCATCTTAAGACAGACATCATCAGTATCATACACAACAGAAGACACAACAACAACAATAACACAAAGAATTTTTTGAAAGTGATAACAATAATGGACATTTATGGCACCTGAATATTCAATACAAAAACCAAACAACACAGGCATCAGAATACATTTACCAATCATACCTCTACCAACATCTCAACTCATACACACACACACGCACACGCGCACACACACACACACACACACACACACACAAACACACACAGACGAACAGCAGCTGGTAAAGGAGGTGAAGGGGCATCAATCAAACACCTGAATATTACCTGTACTGCTCTTCTTCTCCATGTTCTATGGAATCCTCCAGTTGTGAAAACCAGGAAAAGAACTGAAACAAAGTCACTGACATATTGATATTAGATAGATAGATAAACGGATAGATAGATAGATAGACAGATTGATAGATAGACAGATATATATCTATTTTAATAGACAGTCATGTGTGAACAGTACAGGAAACATGATTTTAAAAGCAAAACTGGCCTGACTAATCCAAAATGTTTCTATAAAATTTTGTGGAAAATCACAAAGGTAGTATGTCCAAACAATGTACAAAATAACAAATTCATGTTTGAAATGTGTTTATACCATGTACAAAAATGTTCTCTTTCTCCCAGTATCTTTCATTATATACACAAAAACATAGGTTAGCAGATCATTTCAAATGCACAGCATACAGATACGTGCAAACTGTGTTTAGAGGCAATTGCAATTACACACAAGCTCAACCACGCAAAATCAAAATGCTATGCTACAATACTAACTTGCTGCGCATTTTCAATTTTCTGGCCGCCAGGTAATGACTGTTCAATGAATGCATCAACAGTATCCTCCTCTTCACCATCTGAGATCTGCTTTGTCGGGCGAATGGAAAGCAATGGCATGTCATCTTCTGGCAGCTGCACAATCATGAATCATTCATTAAAAAAATAAATAAATGAATAAAAGATTTTGTTTTTCTATTTTAAAAAGAATACAGCCATGGATTATAAAAATACACCATGCATCTTCACTACACCTGGTATCCACTATATGTACAGAAAAAGTTCATTTCAGGATCAGTATTTCACTTTCAATGTCTGCCAATTTTACATGAATCATCTAGTAATCATAACCAAGAAAGGCATGGATAAAAATACTCAATTCAGTGTAAAAAGTTCTATGAAATTGCTAGAGGATGATTCAATGATTCTGTTTTTTAAAATCAACTGACGAGAAAAGGACAAATATCTAGAGACACAAGAGAACAAAATGAAAGTTGGAGAGGGAGGGAGGGGGTCAGGGGTCCATATATCCCCTACAAAATAATCTGGAGGTTTTCACCCACAAAGCATTCTAAAATAATCTCATTTTTGAAAAAAGCCATTTTCATTCCTATGATTAATTTTTGTGTGCTTTGCTCATAAAATGTATGTGTGTCAACATTTAGTATTAGTGTTGATCATGTTCTCCTTAATGGAACTGGATACTTCACTGGTGATCTACATAGTGAATCTGCAGAGACATCAAGCATTAATTTGACAGAGAAAGACAATCATTGCTCCATGGACTTTTGATGGCAAAAAAAGGTGCTGGCTGCTGAATGAACAAAAAGTGCAAGATTTCTGCTGTGCACAAATTGTGCAAAACATGTTTTAAGAGTTTGAATTCATCTACTCAAACTCAGTTAACTATTGCTGTTGAAAAACTTTGCTTTAAACAGTTTAAGTCTACTCTATTATACTTACAGCATTAGTGTCAACTCAGCACTGGCATTTTTGTTAGCCTCTTAAGGTGATGTTCCTGCTTGTGATGGCTAGAATGTTTGAAATTTCAAAAAGTAATCTGCATCCTTTCAGTTGTTTTTGTCAATTTCCTTCAAAGCTGACACCTTTAGAAAAAAAAGGAAAGAATAAAAGTTGCCTCAGGGACAAATGAGGAAAGAATTTCCACTTGCCCAGCACATTTTGTTGTAACAGATAATTGGATGGGTGTATTTTTCAAGCCGTGACTTTTAAAAGACTCCCTATTGTGAAATCAGTACAGGTTCACACCCTTTTTCTTTATGCATTCATATCCTATGTGTTGATGCACTAACTATGATAGAGGGGTCAGCCATGACTGTGCCAAGTATTACATCAAACCTTGAGCTCTGAACAAGGTTACTTTTTTAAGCATTTTTTTTCCGTCAATGGACTGGCAGTTTACTGTGACATAGTGTAGTGGTCATCTGAAGTGCTTGTTCTGTCTATTACTAGTATTAGTATGTGGTGGGGGTAGATGCCAGAAATGGGCGAAAGGCACTGTCAAGGTTTGGAACTGGGTTGACCTGATCTAAACTTGTGGCAGGCATTGGGCTTGACCCTGTAAGTGAGATGGGATAAGTTGGAACCAGTGAGATGGGATAAGTTGGAACCAATATGACACCAATCTTTGGTTTAATTTGGTATATTTTGTGGCTACTAACAATCACATACTCATAATACTGGTTAGTAACTTGCTAACAAATTTACACTTCAAAACAAGTTCTCTAAGTAAAAACACTACACTGATGGTATCTCTATGGTAGTCTTATGGCGGGGTGAGTTGTAAATAACATTGCCTTTCACACTCGCTACAAACTCCGTTGCCCAGATTCGATTGCGATTTTGGTTGGTTGTGAGTTCTCACCGACTGTCTGATTCTTAACGAGTTAGTCTTATTTGGTAACACCACTGTGTTGAATTTTGTACAATTTCGTTTCGATTTCAATGTATGTTATTCTTACTTCAGAAGGTAAAGGCCTCTCCGCAGCAACAGCTGTGAGTTCAATTAATGCATCCTTTTGCTTTGGAGTCAATGGTGCAATGGGGTTTGTCTTTGCTTCCCACAGAGAAAGTCTGTCGCGAATGACTCGCTGTTCACAGGCTTATTTGCGACGTGTCAGCCATCTTCGGCTGGTGGTGTAAAAATTAAAGATCACAAAGGAAATGGAATGAATTATTAAGGTATACGAAAAAAGAAATTCGTGATGAATGTTTCATACTAAAAATGTGGTAATTCTTGTCAGGCGTGTATACATATCAAATATGATTATGTTTTTAATTGTTCACTTTTTAGAACGTATTCTTTCGAATGCAGACGGCATGTTTTTATTTACCGTGAAAGTCATGGCCTCGTATGTATGTTATCGAATTTGCTGCCGGCAACTTCAACAACACGTTTCAAGGTTTGTATCCATAATCACAAGGAAGTATGATTATTACCGTTAACGTTAACGTTGTCTTATCGATCATCCTTTGTCTCATTGAAAAAACGTAGAATTTGATCCGTCATCACTTCAAAATTAGCATTACAAATTCAGAAATTTTGTGTTTCATAAACTTGCGAGTTCGAAAGTACGTCTACCAATCACAGTACTTTTGTTGCTACCGTCCACCAAGGTGCGGTGCGCTGCAAGCCAACACGAATACGATAGTGACGGTCTTTTGAGTATGTGAACTAAAGACTTTGACAATTGAGGTAAAGTTGATGCAATTTTATGTGAATATTACTGATGTTTATCTTTGATTAGATTTTTTTTGTAGAAAGTAACGACAATAATATACTCTAGTTTTAGCCTAAAACTTAGGACCCCAGTTTGTGGCAACCAGCTGATTCATGATGTCACAAAAAGATGTTGTGATGTCTGTGAGAGGATCACTCAGTGCCGGGGGGGGGCATTTAGTTTTTTCTCTTGGATATCGCCAGAATTTAGTAAGCTTATGAACTATTAAGGTACACATGTAAGTACTACTTAGACATGTTGAATGGTCAAAAATATAGAACAATAAGAAAAAAAAAAAAAAAAAAAAAAAAAACAGCCATGTCAAGACCTACTCCTCAGGCAGTAGGGGATGAACAATAACCACTCATGGCATACATGCTTTTATTAAAAGTTTGGTGAATGCTGGTAAATTGTGCTTCAATCTTTCTGTGTCAGTGTTGCATAAGCACTTATGGTGCATTTAAGAGTTAATGGTACATAGAAAATGAGTTCAAGTTCTTTCTCTAAGTTCTAAATAACAACTGCCATCAATGGGCTGATGATAATGCCCTGTTTTTTTTTTTTTTTTTTTTTTTTTTTTTTAGGTCTGTATTGTTGATGATCAGAGTGCCAAAGAGCATAAGAAAAAAAGAGCTTCATTTCTTACCTTAGGTCAGAGCTTCAGATTATTGGCACACCCTCTCATTTTCATGAGAAACTTTGAAATGGCGAATCACAAAAACTAGCAGAATTTGCAGGTCTTTGTTAGGTATTCCATGGTATGCTTTTTTTTCCCCTGGAGAACGTTTTCAGTCAACTGCAGTATTAACATACTGGCTTAGATAACTGTTTATGAAAAGTATCTTATGTAGGTGGGTTGCTCTTAATTCCTTAACCATTCAGTTTGTGTACAAGTTTGTTGTGCGGATCCTTATCAAAGTCCTTTTGGGAAGTTGAGGTAAACTACATATAAACTGGCATGTTATTCTTAATCATTTTCAGCCAGTTCTGAATAGTACTCAGTTGTGTAACACAAGACCAACATGATTTGAAATCCACACACTGATATTTAAAATTATTGAAATTTCACTTAACAAAAATGGACTGATTAATCCAAACTGCAGTAACATTTGGCACATCAGAAACTAGGCTGAAGAATTAGATAACACCAGTCCCGTCAAATTGAAGTTGAAATGTACTCAAATTTTAACTTATAACTTGTTTTCTGAAGCAAATATCACCTATATAATTCATGCCTATATTACTTATTTAAAAAAAAAAATTTCTTTCATTTGTTTCTTTTCCTCACTTCAGGTCATTCAGTCTTCGCAAGCAGTCAGTCATCGCTAGCAAATAAGAGTGGTTTGCTGAGTCAAGGAAGGACCACATTTGGATCTCCATTACTGAAGTTTTGTCAGAATGTCAGACTGTTTCAAACCCCAGCAGACTCAGGGAAAGCCAGAATGCTTTCATGGGATCCAGATTAGTGTTTTGGAGGAGTTTTCGGTCACAGAACAGAGACCAGCCTGTCACAAGAAGCAGATTCGGGGTGATCAGCCAGGGTTGCTACGACCATTGGCGTTTACAGTTTTTGTAAGTGTGACCACTTTCCTTTTTTAAAATGTTAACAATCCACTGAAAAAAATTCTTTGTTCAATTTTGGTTCTTGCCATGTACAAAGAGCCTACACTACATGATTGTAAACCGATTAAAACATCACAAGATCTTAGGTATGTGTACTGTAGACAAGAAACGTTGATTGTCAGTTTCATAGTATCTGTTTATGCCATTTGAAAAGTTACATCATTACACAGTTGTGCTACAGTTTTACAGTTCAATTTGTTAGAATGTGTATTCAGAATCGTTTCATAGTACCTTGTGCACAACAGTAGTATCAGTTTGCACACAGTCCACATATTTTACATTAACTTTTTAAGAGTAAAGTAACTCACGAGTAACATTATTTTGACAATTTATCATTCTACTTTAACCATGTTAGAAATATTTTGTGTAATTTTTAACAGATATTTACCATATGATACCTAGATACATATGTTCATATGGTGACATACATTTGAAAGATTTTAATTCTGCATTTAGATTAATACCAGTACACCCACTTTTTTTTTTTTTTTATAGGATAAGGCCAGACTGTGTAGTGAAATCCAGAATGGCCCTGGACTCCAGGGTCAGGTACATTTTCCTCAATGAACATAATATGGGACAATGGATGAGAGCCAAGCAAGGAGACAAAGATGCAGAACAATGTAGGGAAGAGACCAATCATTAATCAGCAGGAGATTATTAATGACTGTCAGATCCTGAACCCAATAGTGTTAGTAATGAATAAAGAATTCAAGGGTTTTAGAAAAACTAAGCCACCTGCATTGTTCTGTCCCTCGATGAAGGATTTGTAAAATGTTTAATGTCAGTAGAAAGAAAAAAAAAAAGGACAGCTGACCCAAAAGAGTACTTTAAGAATTGAAGATCAGTATCACAACACCGTAAAAAGCAGTTCAGCATGCATTGCAGACAGAGTATGATTGTGTTACCAACAGTAAATTAAAAAAAAGAGCAAAACAGGACCTTTCCTAAGGTGGTATAATGGTGCTAGCATTAAAACTCTTTATAATTCCCGTTAAGACAAGAAAAATCTCTCAAGGCTGCTTGTTTCGATGGATTTGGAAAGGTGTTTGACTCGCTTGATTGGAATTTGAAAAGGCATTTGACAGGCATGATTGGAATTTGAAAAGGCATTTGACTTGATTGGTTTGAATTTGAAAAGGCATTTGACTCGCTTGATTGGAATTTGAAAAGACATTTGACTCGCTCACTCAGAACTGCAAGAATAAACTTTGTAGAGAGTTTGACTTTGAGGAAGAAATATTGCCAGTTTTATTAAGAGTACTTAAATAGTGCCTGCCACTGTTTAAGCCCAAGCTGTAAGCACTTTGCAGTCCAAACTTTCCTTTACACAAAAGGCTGCCATATGTACCGTCCTGGGTTGAGCGAACTGAAGAGCTGCCTGCTGGCGCTACATTCGGCCATTTCAAATGTCATCTACTCTGACAGTCAGTCACTTTTTTCATTTTCTTTTGGTTTATACTGTGGGCATATGTGTCATCCATGCCAGAGGCTAAACTGGCCTTCAGTTCCGAAAGTTAGTGATGAAATCTTACGTGTAAGCAAAATAGTTTGTGTGCATTCACGCACAGAACCCTGGTTTATAGTCACATCCAAAGTTACCACGAAACATAATTGGACTTGATGTGGTGGTGGCTTCCAACCCATCACCTTTTTGTTTCTGAAATTATAGTGAAGTCTTGTCTTTTACAAATGTATATAGATGTGTGTGTGTGTGTGTGTGTGTGTGTGTGTGTGTGTGTGTGTGTGTGTGTGTGTGTGTGTGTGTGTGTGTGTTTAAATCTTTTTAAAAGTGTATGTTTGCAGTCTTTTCATAATAGCGGAAGTAACTGTTTTACACCTGGTGGTGGTCTGGTTGTTCCAGGTATGTGTTCCAGCTTCATTGGCTGCATGATCTGGCAGTATGAGGCCATGAGGCTGCGGGCACAGGAAGTGATGAAAGGTCTTGATCGACAGTTCACCAGAATGTTTGAACCTACCTACCAGAAAGAAATGGGATTCAGAGCACATGTACATGTTTTGTTGCCTTCTTTTGGTAGTGATTCTGGAGCGATTATGCTAGTAGTATTGTTTAGCATGATGGAATTGCTTGCTGCTTGTTTTACCTTTCCAGTAGACGTGCAGAATGCTCCCTTCTGTTTGGCCTCGAAAAATATGAGAAATTTTGCGTTGTGCAGTCCACAGGATCTAACCTGTACAATGAGTTTTGTGGATGTCTTATCATGATATAGCTCTTGATTCCAATACTGCTAGCAGCTCGAAAACATTCATGGATTTTCCTGTTTTCATGGCTGTACTTCGCGTAAATTCCTTTACCAGAAAAATGTTGGTCTTAGGAAGACATAACCTAGATTATTATGTGTGTGTGTGTTGTGTGTGTGTGTGTGTGCATGTGCGTGTGTGTGTGTGTGTGTGGGAGCAGGTGTGTTTTTTTTGGGGGAAAGGATGCGTCATGTTGGTGACTGGTATGAAAGAACTGCTTTATTTTACCCACACTACTAGTACTCATCTCTGGTAATGCAGTTAGCCAAAGCCAGCCTTGGTGTGTGTACGTTTGCATTTAGTGTAGAATAGACCAACTGTTGGATGGATCAACTAGCTGATTTGTTTTTTCCCAAACAAGAGAAAATGTCAATGTATTCTTTTTTTTGTTAAGCTATCTGTGGTGTCTGCTTCACTGTATCATGGCTTCTGATCTGCTGCTGTGGATTTAGCTGTAAATGTGAAGAAGCAGGAGCAGGATCAGAAGTGTTGGCCAATGCATAGTGCCATCTATCCAGGGAAACTTGCCACCAAACTGTACCAATGACAGTATTTGAATGTGTTGCAGGTAAAATGTTCTGTCTGTGCCATGTAGGTAAATGCTGTAAGCATGACATTGCAATTCTTGAATTTGGGTCTGAGTTTTTGAGAAAAAAAAAATCAGAATGTTCCTAAGAACTTTTCAGAGAGGGGTGGCATCTCAGTATAAATTTGTGACTGAGTAGATGTCTGCAGTAATAGGCGAAGTGCACAGCCTCTGTACATCATTGAAAATACAGAAGTATGAAAGCCTGGCTACACACATTTCATGTATCCACCTCTGGTTTTTGTTCTTGTTGTTTGACACTGCACCATTGTAGTAGGTTGTCAGAATACTCTGGTGAATTTTTACACCCCTAGGCCCTCTGCCCTCAAGTCATGTGTAGTAGTGCTGAGTCACCAGTGTAGTCCACCAGTGTCTTTCCACCTAGAATTAGAACTTTTTCCCAGTTTTTCTTCAGGACAAGAGCTTTCTCCTGTACCCATGAAGTGGGCAGAGATCCTTGTTTAGCCACATGCCTGGGCCAGCCAATTTGATAGCTGCTTGGAGACTTGATAACTGCTTGGAGAGGCGGTTGTCCTGCCAGTCTGTGATGATGTGCTGCCTATAGTCATTTTTCTGATGTGTTTTGTGTAAAGTACAGAGAGTCCGTTTCAAGTATATATTCTTACACATCTGAACATTTTGCCTGAAGTCTGCTGCTAGAGTCCAACTCTCTTCATCTAAGGAAAAGGATGGGATCTATCAGTTTATCTATGTACCCTAATATATATATATATATCTATATATATATATATATATATATATATTATATAATGCTGAACAATTAAGTAGTGGGGGAAAACAAGTGCAGGTTAACAATTCTTCCATCATTATATATATATATATATAAACTGAGAAAACTCTTTATCTTTGTCATGATGGACTTAATCGTGCAAATAAGCCATAGAATTGTCTTGAGACATAAGAAAAAAAAAGAAAAGTAAAAAAAGAAAAAGGAAGAAAAAAATTTGCAGCCCTGACCTAAATTAAACTGACCTTTGCAATGAAGAGAAAATGGTGCAAAGAAAATGTGATAAGGTGTAAGTTACATAGAGATGTTGTTTGTTCTGTTTGTTTGGTTGGTGTTGCTTTATCTTCCATGCTTGTTAAGTGGCATTAACAACTTCACGCCACTCATTCTGCCTTCCCCATACAAAGCCACACAGAGGATCCTTTTATCATTGCCCCAGTCTCAGCAGTCCACACGGAGCTGAGCTTTTGATAGCAGGTCATTGAGAGAGAGCCCATCAGAGGAGACAACAGCACTACAACTGAGGCACTGTAGTTATGCTAAGTGGTGCCTGTTCTTATTCAGTACATACAGGACACCACCAGGTCAGGCCCATACAGACACCAATATTCACATAAGCGAATGGACAGCCAGTTTGAGTGAGCATCTCCGTCCAAATGGAGAACAACACAATTTCAGTTGAGGAGAAATTGAAACTGAGGTCACCATGAAAGTAGGGCATGAAGGGCCTACGTTTTGATTTTTGTCTGTTCATTTTTAAATGATAATGAGGAAGATGAATACATATATGTGTATATGTGTGTGTGTGTGTGTGTGTGGGGGGGGGGGGGTATGTGTGCGTATATGTGTAAGTATGTGCAGACAGGTAGACAGATATAGATGGATACACTCACATACACACACACACACACACACGCACACACACACATACGCAAGAGATACACTGACATCTGCAGTGTTGCTCAGAAAAATGCAGCTCTTGCAAAGGTATCTCATTAACTGGATGAAACGTGACTGTATTATACCAAATGTCTCATATATACTCATATTGGATTCAACAACTGTGTATTGGGGCTGGCCGGTACTGAAAATTCTCACAAATATATGCTTTGATACACAGTAAGCACAGTAACTGGCCACAGCAAGACCATTTTAAGAAGTGCAAATACAGAAAGATTCCAGTCACTGAATATTGTTGGTACCATACTGAAATAGTTCCCCCCCCCCCCCCCCCCCCCCGAGAAGTGATATTAATGAAGAGAGATGGCTACCATCAACGTTTTTGCCTGTCCCATCATGACAACTCTTTTTCTCTCTCTGTTTCTCACTGTCTCCCCCTAGGTCTCTGTCTGACTGTCTGTCTGTCTGTCTGTCTCTCTCTCTCTCTCTCTCTCTCTCTCTCTCTCTCTGTCTCATATATGAGTGCAGTTGCTTTGAACCAACTCTCTTGTTTTTCAGATGAATGCAATATGGAACAACTTGTCAGATGGACAGAAAATGGTGATTGGAATTATAGGCCTCAACTTCCTCATTTTTTTTTGCCTGGAAATCCCCGGCGCTGCAACCGTTTCTTCTACGCTACTTTTCAAGTGTGCCTGGTTAGTGGTACATTCAGTTCATGCATGTAAGAGAGTTGGTTTCTCTGGGTTTCGGTGTGTGCGTGGGGGCATGGGGTGGGAAGGCTTGTTTTTCAGGAATTTCAGCATGTGTAAGAGATTTAGCTCACTTTGAAAGTTGTTGGTGCCATGTTTTAGACATGACCACAAGTAATCTGTTTGGTGCCGTTAGTACCATGGTTTACACCTTTACATTGGTAATCCTTTTGGGTGCCGTTAGTACCGTGGTTTACACCTTTACATTGGTAAACCTTGTGGTGCCGTTAGTACCATGGCTTACACTTTAACATTGGTGATTTTTTGGTGCCATTGCCACCATGGTTTACACCTTTACAAATTACCCCGGTAATCCGGTAATCCCTTTGGAGCCGTTACTACCATGGTTTTCGCCTTTACAGTGGTAATCCTGTTAGTGCTGTTAGTACCATGGTTTACACCTTTACATTGGTAATCCTTTGGTATGGCTAGTACCATGGTTTACACCTTTACATTTATAATCCTTTGTTGCCATAAGTACCATGGTTTACACCTTTACATTGGTAACCCTTTGGTATGGTTAGTACCATGGTTTACACCTTTACATTGATAATCCTTATAGTGCCATTAGTACCATGGTTTACACTACATGGGAAATTCTTTTGGTGCGGCTAGTATCATGGTTTACACATTTACGTTGATAATACTTCTGGTTCCATTAGTACCATGGTTTACACCTTTACATTGGTAATCCCTTTTGGTGCCCTTAGTACTATGGTTTACACCTTTACATTGGTAATCCTTTGGTTGCCGTTAGTACCATGGTTTACACCTTTACATTGGTAATCCTTTTGGTGCCGTTAGTACCATGGTTTACACCTGTACATTAGTAAACCTTTTTGGTGCTGTTAGTACCATGGTTTACACCTTTACGAATTACATTGGTAATCCCTTTGGTGCCGTTACTACCATGGTTTACACCTTTACAGTGGTAACCCTTTGTGTATGTGTGTGCAGGTAACCCTACAGTGTCAATGGTGCTGTCAGCTTTCAGCCACTTCAACTTGTGGCACATTGCTGCCAACATGTATGTTCTGTGGTCCTTTGCCAATGTCTCCATCAGCCTGTTTGGCAGGGAGCAGTGGCTGGCCGTCTACCTCAGTGCAGGTCAGGCCCCTCAACGTGTGCTGTCCAGCCTGTCCTGTGTTCTGTTGTCCACACTGTCCTTGTGTTCTGTTGTCCACACTGTCCTGTCTTCTGTTGTCCACACTGTCCTGTCTTCTGTTGTCCACACTGTCCTGTGTTGTGTTGTCCATACTGTCCTGTGTTCTGTTGCCCACACTGTCCTATGTTGTCTTGTCCACACTGTGCTGTGTTCTGTTGTCCACACTGTCCTGTGTTCTGTTGTCCAATGTCCTGTGTTCTGTTGTTCACTGTCCTGTGTTCTGTTGTCCAATGTCCTGTGTTCTGTTGTCCACACTGTCCTGTGTTCTGTTGTCCAATGTCCTGTGTTCTGTTGTCCACACTGTCCTGTGTTCTGTTGTCCAATGTCCTGTGTTCTGTTGTTCACTGTCCTGTGTTCTGTTGTTCACTGTCCTGTGTTCTGTTGTCCACTGTCCTGTGTTCTGTTGTCCAATGTCCTGTGTTCTGTTGTCCACACTGTCCTGTGTTCTGTTGTCCACTCTGTCCTGTGTTCTGTTGTCCACACTGTCCTGTGTTCTGTTGTCCACACTCATGCTGTGTGTTTCTGTTGTCCACACTGTCCTGTGTTCTGTTGTCCACTGTCCTGTGTTCTGTTGTCCACACTGCCATGCTGTGTGTTCTGTTGTCCACACTGCCATGCTGTGTGTTCTGTTGTCCACACTGCCATGCTGTGTGTTCTGTTGTCCACTGTCCTGTGTTCTGTTGTCCACACTGCCATGCTGTGTGTTCTGTTGTCCACACTGTCATGCTGTGTGTTCTGTTGTCCACACTGCCCTGTGTACTGTTGTTCAGTCTCTCATGGCATATGGTTTGTTGGTCACACTCTCATGTCAGGCACTGCTGCAGGTATTTGACTTTGAACCAGTCAGAACTAGAATTATGACCTTCACAGTGCTTAAAGTTATTAGCTTTTGTGTGTTGTAGATATTGTCGGTTGGGTGATCACTTGATTTAAACAGCCCTGGTATGGCCACTCTGTTTGGTCAGGTTATGGACAAACACTTGAATTGATTTTGTCTTCTCTTCTGCTGTAAGATGAGTAAAGTGACAGATAAGGATGTACCTGTGAGGTGGCAGCATTGGTTTATTTGTAACATGTAGACGATGTAAATGAACCATCACAGAATGCTGCAGGAGGACCACACAGTAGTATGTGTTGATCACGACTGGCACTGTAGTGATTTCAGGAATCAGATTTCTGGCATTTTCAAAGTGAGATGAGCCATTTTGGAAGATCCATGTTTTGAACATTGCCATGCCATATTGCTGCTGTTCCAGAAGTGTCCCACAAGAAACGTGTTGTTGGGAGAACAGTGTAGACTGCTGTTGTTGGGAGAACAGTGTAGACTGCATGAAAAATGGGGACAGAGCACAGGATGTCTGCTGTTTGGCAGGTAGCAATACAGAGACAAAAACTAGTTCTTAGCTGCATACCGCTTCTTTCATGATTGCTTTGTCAGTTGCCAGGTGTAATTTGGTAAACAATTAACTAGAAAGGTAACTTGCATTTAAAGTACACAACTTCAAACAAATGTTGCAA
>JADBJO010006470.1:93115-98115 GCA_016801955.1 Conus betulinus | reverse complement strand
TTGCCAGAAGATATCATCTACATGGAAGTCTGTTTCAAAAGTCATTTGTAGAATATCTTAAACAGGAAATGTAAAATCCAAAAGCAGAATGTCCTGCAAAGTCTGTGAGAGAAATCATTGAAGCTTTTGTAGAAGTGGTCGATGTGGAAAGATCAGTCCTGCTTGATTCATGTTCAGAACAAAAAAAAGAGGGAGAGTAAGTGCTGAGACAGGTGAAGAGACTAACAACGAACATTACAGGTCATTTCTACTCGTCAGCGTAGAAATGGAAGCTTATACATGTATGTAATTTGTTTGTTTTCCTGAAAAGGTGAAGTAGGTGTGTGCAAAGGAAAGGCAGTAATCAGAAGTGAATGACAGGTGTTCCTTGTAACCTGTCTGTTCCCAAAGGTTTGTATGTTTGTGCGCTTGTTTGCATGAAAACAAAGGCTGTGTAGTATCAGTCATCAGTTTGTGGCATGTGGTTGCAGATGGTATGTGAGTTACGGGCACAAGATGATCTGGGGACATCGGGAAAGTGTAATGCGGTGGTGGCATGAAATCAGAGGCAAACCCAGCAAATGATCTCCGCTGCTGAACATGGTGTGTGTATGTGGGTGTGGTTTCTGTGTATCTCACCAGTTGTGTAAAATATATTGAATTTAGGTCTGCCAGAGAGATGGAGAGAAATACAAACAGAAAGTGTGAATGGCATATGTGTGCATGTTCCGAGGGACAAAGATGGTGCAAACATCACAAAATTGATTGCCATTTCCCAGTTTACTTGTGTACAAAGACCCCGTGACTGTATTGAGTGTAAATTCTTGTCACCATTTCTCTCTTTGACATGTATGTCTGCCTAAATGTAATGGGGACGTGTGAGTGCAGTCATATTAGATTTATTTTGCACAGTATACTGAAATATGTGAAGATGGTGTACTGAAATATGTGAAGATGGTGTTTTATATGAAGATACTTTATTGCACTAAAAATCCTTTGTAGTAGTTTTCTACACTGGATTTTGTAATCTGTGATTAGACAAATTTAAGAGAGGCCTTTTCACTTAGAGGCTTTTGCCATCTCCAAACCTTCTAAAGGCAACCATGTACACATAGTCTGTACTCTGGTTTAGAGGTCAAATTGATTTAGCGTCTATGTTTAAGGGGTAGAATACAGAATGTTTAAGTCGGTCAGTTTATTGAATTCCATCAGTGCTGATGGAATCGGCTTGGGTCAACTCATGTGTTATTTGAACCTATGGTAAAAATGATCTATAGTTTTAACTGTAGTTCACATTATGAGGGAAGCAATCTTCAGACTTCTTTCTCGATGACAGACAGAGAGAAGAGTGATTAGGATGGTTAAAGCCATTGGTCATGATTAAAGCCATTGGTCATGAGAGGAAATTGGATAAAGACATGTTTTGACTGTCTCTCTCATGCAAGGAAGATGTTATTCCTACAGTCTCAATCAGGGCTACTGAGAAAAATAGGAGTGGAATTTTTACTTTTTAAATTCTTTAAGAAATTTATTACAACCGGTATTTGAAAGTCTGTCCTTTGTCTGAAGACAACAAATAAAAGGCCATGTCAGTAAAATGAAAGCATCTGAATGCAAGTCTTTCTGAAACATGCTCATATATACACACATATCCACGCGGCTAACTGAATTTGACATTGGAGGATAGACAACAGTTCAAAATGAACTCTTCAGGGCACAGATCCAGTAATAAATCTGGAAGTGGAGTATATCGGAACACCCTCATCACTTTACCTGAGCCCGAGACCAAGCCCATCTTGAGCTGTTCTTTTCTCAGCAGGACCCTGCCTCCTTCTTGTGGAGAGAAAAAGATGTTTTGCTCGGTGCTCACCTTCAGATTTTTTGTTTTAGTCAGAGTTATTTCTTATACTTTCCTTTCTTCTTGCCATTTCATCCATATTTTATTTCTATGAAGCAAAAATGTATGAACATTACCAGTGCAGTCAACGTTTGGTCTTCCTGGCTGTGGTCACGTCAGAACCGTCTCCAGACACTTAACATAGCAGAACTGATGATGGTCATTTATGATGGACACTCTCACTTCTTAGTTTCTTCTTGCATTGTTTGGGCAGAACATTTCCAAAGCTGTTAGTGCCTCAAATTAGTTTGCTCTTCAGCAACAGCTGCTGGAAATATTGACCTGCAAGATTTGTACAAGGGGGCATAATTGATCCGTTTTTAATGCTGAAGAGTACATTTAGATCCCAAAAAAGAAAAGTTGATACACAGAACAGATTTTCTTTCACCTTTATTTCTAATGGTTTAAAGAACACACACACACACACACACACACAGAGTAGACCATTTATTTTACAAAACTTCAAATATTCTGTAAAAAAAAAAAAAAAAAAAAAAAAAACCCCAAAAAAAACAGGAAGAGTAATTTGTCCATGTGATAAGTATATTTTAAAGTGTGATTGTGGCCTGGAATAACTTTTGAATGAACGCAAATGTCTGTATGGTTGCTTTTTGAACACAAAGTGGAAGTGATTGTGGAAACTAAATAAAAGGTGTATCATTTTTCTTCAATGTGTTTTTTTTCCCTTGATCTCTTCAATCGTCACTTTCATGTAAGATTCAGGCCTTTGCAATTATAAGTGAAAAGAAGTAAGTACGGCAGAAAAAGGGAAAGAAAAAAGAAGTTGTAGAGGGACATCCCCCAGCTGATCGTAACTGGAAAGCATCCACTGATAGTGATACCACTGAAAAGGAAAAAAATCACATCCATACAAAAGATTTCTTCACATTTAACCTCACTTTGGGCATGAAGGACATGCAACACAGCGAATGTGTTTCACCAAATTACAAGGTAGGAAGACACCAAACAAACAAGTAAAAAAAAAGATCGAAAGCAACCTGGTCTAGGGTAGATGATATGCATTGATGACAAGACTTGCACAAAGTCAAAGTGCTTTACAAGTGAGCCTGTTTTCTGGGCTTAGGCAGGAAAGGGAGGAATTTAGTGTTGCTCTTTCTGAGCTTCAGAGATGAAAGGTAAGATTCCTGTGAACAGAGAAAACTGGGCCACAGGAACAAAAAAAACTGCTCTGGCTAATAATCAGGTGTCTGACCTTCAGTCAGAGAACGCTCGGAAAGTTATCAAACTAGCATTAAGTTTTTCTTTTTCTTTCATTTAGGCCAAAATAATTTGGTTTCTAACAGGGTGAGTCTGTCTTACAGTATATCAAAACTTAAGAAAGCTGTCAACGCAGAGAGCTGGGAATATTCTGGCCTCTTAACAGGCAAGTCCATCTTCTAGTGGACAACTCTTCAAAGGCTCTAAACCCAGCTTTGTTTTGGGCATTTGGAGGAGGGGAGGTGGGGGATTTAGTGTTTTTGTTTGCACCAGTTGTTTCAGGTTGGCTGATGACCTTTTAGGGGAAAGCACTTGAAATCTGCAGTACCTGCTTGTTTGTATGCAGTGCTTTAGATGGAATGGGAGATGCTTTCTCACTCCTTTCCCGGGGGGGCCAGAATAGCTCAGTTGGTAGAGCGCCGGACTCGTGATCCTGGGGTTGCGAGTTTGAATTTCGGTACAGGGGGATTTTTCCCTTGGAGTTAAGTTTGGTTCGGACTCCATTCCCCATACAGTCCTTCGGATGAGACTATAAACCGAGGTTCCGTGTCTGAATGCACGCACATCTTGCACACACATAAAATTCCATCTCCAACTTTCGGAAGAGAAGCCCAGTTTGGCTGTTGGTATGGATGACACGTTACACATCGCATGCACCTTCCCCGAAGATGGAGTATGGCTGCCTTAATGGCGGGATAAAAAAAACGGTCATACACACAGAACTCCACTGCCTGTCTATACAGGCAGTATCCGCAGGAGTATCAGCCTGCGTACGCAGAAAGAAAGGAAAAAAAACTACTTTCCCGTTCGGTTTTACTCTCCTTCCCTTTCCTTCCCTCCCTATTTCCTTTCATTCCCTCTTCACATGGGCAAAAGGCCTTACCACTAAAATTAGTTTGATTTAAACGGCTGTCAGTCAGCTCCGTCAGGCCGAAGTTTTGTGGCCAATGCAGTAATAAGATAGTCACGTGACGCCCACCCTACTTCCGCCTACGGAAGATGCCCGAAGTTCGTGTACTGTACGTCATTCAATGAGGCCTGCGCGCAAGGCAAACCCCCAGGGAACTTGGCGCGCTAGAGGGGAAGGTAGGGCGGGCATTTAGAGTCTGACATGGTAAGTATACTTAGCCAAACAGGGAGTATAACACAAACTCCCCATTTTGGCGTCGTATACTATACCATGTCAGACCATAGCAGAATTTAAAGTAATAGGAGGAGGGCCGAGCGCCCTAAATGGTTCCTGGGGTAGACCGATATGGCTGCATTGGCCGCCACAAATGAAATCCCTTTAGAACCATCAGCCCTGGTCATGCGGATGTCCCTTAAATAAAAGTTTATGAAAGGGTTCTCCGAACGCCAGTAGGCTGCCTCCAGGGAGATGGCGCACGGGGACAGAGTGCTGGAACGCTGAGGACGTGGCCAGCGCTCTGACCTCATGGGCTCGGGGGGGACAGGGCTGGGAGGTCTTTGTACGCCTGGGCATAGGCAGATCTGATAGTATTGGATAGCCACCTAGAGATAGTGCCCGCCGATATGTCCTTCTTGTTGTTGGGTTGATGGAGATAAGAAGGCGTCGCTGCGAGGAACGCCTGGGGCGGGAACGCTCCCAGTAGTATCTGAGGCACCTAGAGGGGCACAGGTCCATGTCCCCACCCCGCTCGTTGCCTAAGATATCCGCTAGAGAGCGGATCAGGAGGGAAGGAGAGGGTGTGCCCGGTTCCTGGTTCTTCGCTAGGAACTCAGGAAGGAACTTAAGTGAGACGGAGCCGTCTCTGTGAAAGGCGATGTCCCGAGGGTCCCCGCTGGGGCATGAATCTCACTTCGCCTTCTGGCTGAGGCCAGGGAGAGAAGGAAGGTGGTCTTGAAGGAGAGGAGGTCAAAGGAATGGAGCGGAGGGGCTCGAAAG
>JADBJO010006470.1:55000-87277 GCA_016801955.1 Conus betulinus | reverse complement strand
CGTCCGTTCTCCCAAAGAGAGAGACGGTTCGCTCGGGGTTGGAACCAACTCGTGGGTCCTCCGGGAAAGAGCGCGAACCCTGCACGTCAGGGTTGTTGCTCGACCCAGTCGAGTCCTTCACCATATTGGCGATGGCGCCGAGCGAAACCGGAGCACACGATCGTAAGCGAGAAAGTCACGACGGTCGATCGAGGGGAATAACTAGGGCAATCGATCGACCGTGCGCACACAAAAAAAAATGAACAACGTACACAATGGAAAATAAGGAAAACAAGTCCGTACAGGGACACCAAGCGCAGCAGATAAGGCGAAACTGCGCGTGAGAAGCGACCGTGACGTGGCGCAAAGTGCTGAGTAACGCCACGTGTAAATACCAGGACAACGGTCGATCGCGATCGTTGAGGACACGAAGGCGAGCGAGAATTTCTGGCAAATGAGGGAAGGGGGCAAAGGAATTAAATTGGGACGAAAACAACCCCCTGTAAAATACTGGGGGTATAAGTTGTGACACAAGGGGGAGACCGGCGCAAAACAAAAATGGCGACGAGGCAGGGAGATGGCGACGAGACTGGCTCACGATCGTCGCACAGGAGGTTGTGGAATAAATGACGGCGAGGGAGAAATCAGAATTTAGTGGCGACTGGGCCGAAGGCGATTGAAAAGGGAGGCCGATGGATAAGAGAGGCACCGAACAGCTATGAACGCGGCGATGGAAATTGCCGAACAGCTGAACCGGTGACGCGGAAAGCAGAACCGGGAAACAATCGCGAGAAAATTCCGAAAATAAGGTTAGAATGCTAGCCCAGCGATAACCTCACACGTCAAGATACTCTGAGGGATAAGCACAAGCCACAATAAATGAGTTCAGAATGCGAACACAGCAATCTTTACACAAAGGCAAAGTATAGGCGAGACAGAGCACAAGACTTATCTTGCTTGGGTGACAGGCGAAGAAGAAGAATGACGTACAGTACACGAACTTCGGCATCTTCCGGAGGCGGAAGTAGGGTGGGCGTCACGTGACTATCTTATTACTGCATTGGCCACAAAAACTTCGGCCTGACGGAGCTGACTGACAGCCGTTTAATGCTATGGTCTGACATGGTATAGTATACAACAACGCCAAATGATAAACTATAAAGTCTTCTATGAAAGTGGATACGCTGTTTTACGTGGGCAGCTGTTGTGCCATGCTTTTATCACACCCAGTCATATACTGACATTGTTCCTACCAGTGATGGGTGTCAAGATCAGTTACAGGAATTTCAAAGTCGCCTGATTGATTTGTCTGGAATTTGAGCCCAAGACCATCCACACTCAAAATGGACACAGTACTGATAATCATTGGCACATTAACACTTGCCTGCTTAAATATATTCACACATACTACTACTTTACTACAACTGGACACACACACACACACACACACACACACATGTATGCACATACAGTGATACACACACAAGCACACACACGCACTATCACATATCCATAGCACAGAAGAAAGGAGAAAAGGAAAGATGCCTCTGCAGCCACTGGTACAGACGATAAAGGAAAAAGGGTTGGTTTGGTTAACCTTCACCCTCGTCATTAATCTATAGACTTGTAGTCTGTTGGTCTTACAGACACGTGCCTGTCAAAGATGCAGTTCAGTGACATGCCCCCATTTGAATTTCATTGGTCTTACACACCCATGTCCATTAAAGCGGCATTTGATGGCATGCCCCTTGCCTATTTCATTGGTCTCACAGACCCCCATAGTCATTCCTGAGGAAGTTCAGCTGTTTCTCTAAAACATATCATGGACCTCTCAGTGTTATGGTCTTTCTTTGTTACAAATCTTGTTTGTTTTAGTCATAGTTTCTGTTCATTACTTTTCTGGGGGCACAAATAACCTATCTTTTAATCTTTGCCATGTGTTGTGTGCATTGAAAGCCGCCTCCACAAAAGCGTGCGACTCTGTCAACAAAGCATGGCCCTGCATCCAGACCAAAATCATTCATTTTTTAAAACAAACAAAAAGAGTAAACAAAAACCAGAACGATGGCACAGCTTTATTCCTTCAGTAAACGTATGGGTCCCCAGAAACCCATGGCGTAAAGCAAGGCTTCAGTCCTTCAGAAAAGGCATGGGTCCCTGAACAACTACAACAGAAGGTAAAGCTTTATTCCTGTACAGATGCACAGGTCCCTGCAGGTCCGACCGCCCACCAGTTGCAGAGCAAAGACGGGAGGGAAGGGATGGAGACGGCCACAGTTTGTTTATATAGCGCACAGCTGCCAACAGCTGTCAGCTTCCTTGCGCTAACCTCCCACAAGCTTTCCTCCTACGCGTAATGTGATACTAGCTGTCTGGCTGATAGTGCCCTGGAAATAGGGTGCTGTGTTTCTTCATTAATGCTTTATGCCAGAAGGCAGCGAGCTGTGATCGATTGATGTCACTGTATTGTGGGGCCTCTGACTGACAGAACGACACCAAACATGAATGGGTCTTCTTTCATACGCTTTGCTGACAAGCACCACAAAGATTTGTCAACAAAAAACAATTGAAACAGACAAACGAACACACAACAAATGAAATGAAAGTTCAACTCAGTAGAGAGCATGCGTCGTCCTTTCGATCACGCTCAAACTCAGACATATTGGACATGCATATTTTTCCTTCACAACAGACAGAAAATTATTTGCTAGACGCCTACCTGACAGCTAGTACAGGGCCCGAATAAACAGTCACTGTCAGCACTGATCAGCTTCACTGATACTAGTGTGTTTGGAAATGGGGTGCTGTGTTTCTTCATTAATACTTTGCGCCAGAATGCAGCGAACTGTGGTCGATTGATGTCACTGGATTGTGGGGTCTCTGACTGACAGAATGACACCAAACATGATTGGGTCTTCTTTCATACGCATTGCTGACAAGCACCACAAAGATTTGTCAACAAACAAAAAACATTGAAACAGACTAATGAACACACAACAAATGAAATGAAAAAGTTCAACTCAGTAGAGAGCATGCGTTGTCCTTTGAATCACGCTCAAACTCAGACATATTGAACATGCATATCTTTCCTTAAAACTGACAGAAAATTAATCCTAGGACCCTTACCTGACAGCTGGCACAGGGCCCAGATAAACAGTCACTGTCGGCACTGGTCAGCTTCACTAGGAACACGGCGGCGGTTTCCCTAGCACGGCCTAAGTATGTTTTTTGCTTGTCTATCTGTGTGCTCTACGTGCTTGTGAAGCATGCCGAAACTGATTCTATCACAGCCACACCATGCTTTTAGTAAAGCAAGATTTTAGCATGCTACACATGCAGATGTCAGTTATATAAACAATGAAATGCTTCCTACCTGACCTTGTACTTTTGCCCGTTCCAATCATTTGAAACTGATGTCACATGTACACACTCCAATGCAAAATGTTGCCGCATTTTCATCTTCATGGTGAGCCTACTCACGACTTGGGAGAGAGAGGGAGGGAGGGAGAGCAAGAGAGAGAAGAGAGAGAGAGAGAGAGCGTGTGTGCGTGCACACACACACACACACACACACACACACACACACACACACACACACACACACACACACACACACACACACACACACACACACACACTGACAGAAACCCACACACTACAGCAGTATATATAAACAGATCATCACACACACACACACACACACACACACACAGCGAGAGACAGAGAGACAGAGAGAGAGAGAGAGAGAGAGAAACTAGATATTACAGCTTACTCTATCATTAAAACACGCTCAGGTACTCACTTGCACACTCTTACTTTTATGTATGCACAGAGAGAGAGAGAGAACAACAACAACAACACACACACACACACACACACACGCACGCACGCACACACACGCGCGCACGCACGAGAGAGAGAGAGAGAGAGAGAGAGAGAGAGAGAGAGAGAGAAGAAGAGAGAAGAAGAACAACAACAACAACAACAACAACAACACACAACACAACAACAACAACACACACGCACGCACGCACGCGCACGCACGCACGAGAGAGAGAGAGAGAGAGAGAGAGAGAAAATAAGCGCTTGGTGAGTGTACTTGTAAATCTCAGCACTGTGCCACACTGACCGGGCCGCCTGGCGAGTCAGTCTCCGCAACTGATGAACAACACCCACGAAAAAAAAAAAAAAACACACACACAAAACTCAAGAACGCGGTATGAACCGAAGTTATATCAAGCGGCACAAAGAAGAATCACAACACACAAATCACTCCCAGAGTTAATCATATCCAGTTATGAAGTGTGGAAGAAGAATAATGCATTATTCACAAGAGAAAACTTCACCACAAAAAATCAGTACTCAGTCTGCCGCTGATGAACACGTGCGTGCACGTGTACGCCCGATGCCAGCGCTTATCAAAGCGGTGAAGGTCACGAGCAGGTTCAGCGCCGGGGCAGCATGTGGAAAGGGGAGGGGAAACAACTACTTAAGTGTGTTATTCAGAGATAAATAAAAGTTTAATACTTTTCCCCAGTTCTATCCTTTCATTACTGTTCAATGGACAATGCACATGAACAAAAGAGTTCAGCGTTGCTAATCACTGGGTGGTTGTGTGTGTGGGAAGGGGAAGGGAAACAAATGCTTAAGTGTGTTATTCAGAGATAAATAAAAGTTTAATACTCTCTTCATGACTTCGTTTCTTTTCATTATAGGTTTATTTGTGTTTGTGCGATTATTGTTCAAAACCAGTTTTATGTTAACCTTTATTTTTGTCTCCTGCATGCAAACCAACAACAATTGCTGATCTGACATCATACTCCATATCAAAGCAGTCAGTGATGGAATGACGACAGAACACTTTTTCATTTAGAGTATTTTCCAGGACATTAGAGTATGCTGTGCCTTCCACAAATGCAAATGATATTTGGAGCACTGATACTGTTATCTTCCTCTTTCCACCCTTATAAATCATAGCGATGGTTTGAAGATCACTGGAGGCTCCAAGACAGCAGCTGCGGCCAGTCGGATGGAGGTTCAAGTCAGATTAGGAGTGCTAGATTTGGGTGCTCACTTTACTCTCTTTGTTTTGTTGACTCGCTCTCTTGATTCTCGTGCGTTTCATGAAAGTGTGACTGTAGCCTTTTATTTGCACCTTGTTGGTGAGAGCATGGCTAACAATGAAGTTGTTGACACTGAAGCATGTTGACATGAGGTGGTCATGGTCATGGATGTGGAAGGAGAATCGAAACTTGAGATACGGTCAGGACAGAGCTCCATCATTTGAGGTTGTTTTCTATGAACCATCACCGAGGATTCCCATTCTGATCCTAAGTGACAGACTTGTATGCCACTCGTTCAGGATACAGCTAAGCATCAACCAGGCTTGAGAGAAACAGACACCTACATTGTTGATCAGGAAGTTTGTACAACACTCTCAGTGTGTGGATGACTTAAGTGTGTGGCTCCACTCTTCCTAAAGCATACTCAACAATTCTGATAAATCCACATGGAACAGAACACACACACACACACACACACACACACGTGGGCTATTAGTATTATGGGCTTTGACCAAAAAAATCTCACACCCTAGCATCTGGATTGTCAAATGCTTCTCTTTCTGCATTGGTCCCTGTGTGCTTTCTATACAGCTGCCTCCATCCCTTCCTGTATTTCTACCTGCCTCTCTTTCTGTATTGCTGCCTCCATCCCTGCCTGTATTGCTACCTGCCTCTCTTTCTGTATTGCTGCCTCCATCCCTTCCTGTATTGCTGCCTGCCTCTCTATACAGCTGCCTCCATCCCCCCTGTATTGCTGCCTGCCTCTCTTTCTGTATTGCTGCCTCCATCCCTTCCTGTATTGCTGCCTGCCTCTCTATACAGCTGCCTCCATCCCCCCTGTATTGCTGCCTGCCTCTCTTTCTGTATTGCTGCCTCCATCCCTTCTGTATTGCTGCCTGCCTCTCTATACAGCTGCCTCCATCCCCCCTGTATTGCTGCCTGCCTCTCTTTCTGTATTGCTGCCTCCATCCCTTCCTGTATTGCTACCTGCCTCTCTTTCTGTATTGCTGCCTCCATCCCTTCCTGTATTGCTACCTGCCTCTCTTTCTGTATTGCTGTCTGCAGTATCATCTCAACCAGAGGGCTAAATCATAAGCACCAGCATCCCTTCAACCCACAAACACATGCCAAATAATAGCCTCTTTTTCCTCACAAACAATATCCGGCACACGATGATAATTTCACCCGGTGTTTTTCAAAAACAAAATTTAATGTACAACCGATATCACAAGCTTGCACAGAATCAAACTTCCCACTGTGATCGCCAGTGCATGTGCTTCATCACGCATTCGCTTGCTCACAATCCGGCCATCATCTCTTTGACATGCTGAAAAAAAGATACCTTGGTCAGGAAAAGCACACACCTGGTCTCTAGTGCACGTGATGTCTCAAATTCACTGCCTTCATTTGACACATGAAGAGGTTGATAAGCCGCTGATGGGTTTGATGTTGCTCAGGCCACTTTAGAAGAGACCATGAACTTCTGGAGGCAGAGGGACTGCCTCATGTCCTGATCCAGGTGTTGCGCAGCCTGTGTCAGCGCCGTGCTGACTGCCTGCATCTTCCCTTGCAGCTCTTCGCTGGACTGCAGGGCGTCGCGGTGAACCTGCACACACCACAAAGCAACTGCAGTGACCTCAGCCACTGACTGTCACACCATCACTACTTCATCTGAAAACAAGAAATTCTCACCAGTCTGTTATCAAAATTGCAGTTGAGAAACTGCCATGTCATCAGTTAAATTCTAATCTCGAATTTGTCATCAAAACAGCTCAGTGAAATCTGTTCTTGAAACAGAAGCTGAGCTGCCAAGGCCTTGCAGCTAAAGGTGCAGCACTCCAACATTTAAGTGTAGCAATCCAAATTAAAGCAAAATATGTAGCATTCTGACATTTAAGCGTAGCAATCCAAATTTAAGTAAAAAGTGTGGCATTCTGACATTTGAGTGTAGCAATCCAAATTTAAGCATAACATTTGTATGCAATATCACCAAAGTTGCAAACATAAGGGCAAAAGATTTATTTCATAGGTGTTTTTTTTTTTTTTCCTTAAATCACCTATACTACCACAAAATGGCCTTAGAAATCTGCTTTTATCTTGCAAAGTACAGTTACCTGAAGAAACAATCCTAGGTAGCCATTGAGAACATCAAAGTCCTGATTAGTCTGAAGTCGATTCAGGATAAAATCCATGAAGCCTGACAGCTCTTCCTCTCCCTGCAGGCTGCGGATGTCGGTGTCAATGGCAAAAGCACCCAAGCCCTTCAATCTTGCCAAAACGGATTTGTCTGAAAATGAGTGTTTTTCTCCATTAAAGCATGGTTGAAAATCATCATCACTTAATGAATTCCTTTCAGCCTTTGTTCACAAAAACCCCAGTCTTAGAGTAGGACACTAAGCATATTGGTAAATGGTTTAGCGTTTACACTTCAGTGCACTCTTTCTCATCTCCATCCCTATCACCCCCCCTCCAAATCTTTCAAAACGAAATCCCTTCCAAGTCATAACGATGATGGATGTATTGTTGACTGGCATTTATTTGCTACAATTATTTATTTGTTACAGTAATTCATGTATAACTTTGCATGCCATTTGCAACACACACACACACATGCACACACACACAAGCAGATGGTCAGTGAATGCATAATCACACATTCCAAAGCTGCGTGAGGAGAAGGCAACTTACAGTGTGCAGGTTGTGAAGAGTTCAACAACATCTCAGCAAACTCTGAAGAAGCATGTAGGTCGGGAACCAGGATTCGTGATGATGGAACCTGACAAACCAGCAGGTATCAAAACATCAATTCCAGACACAAGCCTATCATAATTTCTTCTGTTTGTGCCCAATACAGTAGAACTGTATGGTACTGCAGAGATAGAAAGCACAAACTTAGCAAGCCAAGCGAATGTTTTGCCTGCAGTACATAGAGCAGGTCAATGTTCATAAAAGGAATCACTTATCACCAAGGAAGCAGGAGTGGGAGTGGTGGGGGGGGGGATAAAAGATTTTTTTTCCCTTTTCACACACAAACAAAAACAGCAAAACTCTTAAAGTTGTGCCCCAGTCAAACATAAAACAAGTTCCCTCTCTTTCCCTTCTCACTCAAAATGTATAAACTGCTGAGTGTGAAAACCAAAGTGAGTGATTCTTCTTGCACTTCGAAGACAACAAACTGCTAACCCTTCTCCCAGTCCTCCTCCCCTTACCAACAACTATAAAAAAATCATATTTTCACCCAATCAATCTCCCCTTGCCAACATCAATACTATCTCACCTCATCTCTTGTACCACCCTCCTCCAGGCAAATAACCTCACCTCCTCCCTCCCTGACACACTCCTCCAGCTAACAGCTATATTACCTCACCTCTCTTCCTTCCACCGCTCCATAGCTGACAACATCTTCATCACCTCACCTCCTCTCTTCCTACCACCGCTCCACAGCTGACAACATCTTCATCACCTCACCTCCTCTCTTCCTACCACCGCTCCATAGCTGACAACATCTTCATCATCTCACCTCCTCTCTTCCTACCACCGCTCCACAGCTGACAACATCTTTCATCATCTCACCTCCTCTCTTCCTACCACCGCTCCACAGCTGACAACATCTTCATCATCTCACCTCCTCTCTTCCTACCACCGCTCCATAGCTGACATCATCTTCATCATCTCACCTCCTCTCTTCCTACCACCGCTCCACAGCTGACAACATCTTTCATCATCTCACCTCCTCTCTTCCTACCACCGCTCCATAGCTGACAGCATCTTACCTCCTCTCCTCGTACCATCCATCCCTACAAGCAACACACTGAATCACCTCGCCTCCTCTCTTCCTCTCACCCTCCCCCTAGCAAACAACTCTGATATCACCTGCACTCTTCCCTCCTAACACCCTCCCCTTGCCAAAAACATCTGTAACCATCTTGCCTCTAACTTTCCTGCCACCCTCCTTCCTCTAGCAAACAACACTCGTATCACCTCGCCTCCCTTCCTACCACCCACCTGTGTAACCCCACCCCCCTCTCTACCTACCACCACCCCTCTTCACCTCTCCAACCACAACACACTGCGTTAACTCATCTCCTCCCCTGCCCCCCTACCCACCCTCCCCTCTATAACCCACCTCCTCCTTTTCTCCCTCTGTTGGCACAGCAAACGTGGGCTTCAATCCAGCCACAGTGGGCAAGAAGAACGGTGCAGACTTGGGCACCTTCGGCGGTTCTTTTGGCTTGTTACGCATCTGGAACAGACAGGCAATGCTCGCAGCTGGGTTCAGCAGGCTTGACAAAGAGTCCGACTGCATGTACAAACATTCTTCACTAGTGTCTCACTACACATATTCAAAAGGCATGACAGGTGTCAGACTACACGTATTCAACACGCAAGGTAGGTTCAACAAGTCACAATGGATTCAGCAAGTTTGAAAAGTACTAACATGTTACTTTTCACGCACCTTTGCCTAAAGATTCATCTCCACATGTACAATTTCACCATGATCTCCTGTATCCACCAACTTTCTAAATAATTCTAAAGTTTCCATGCCAACCTTTTACAGTAAAAGACTGGGGGTCAAAAGCAATAAGGGGCAGGGGAAGGAAGGCAGAGCATGGGGAGAAGGGGGGGAAGGGTGGGGGGAGTGGAAGAGATCCAGTTCACCTTTTGAATGAAGATATTCATAACCCAAACAACTTCTACTACATACAATAATCAACACTCCTAGAACACCATTTTGACGTCATAACTGTAGTTTTATCAGCCCTTTCCAAAAATGACACCAAAACTCTACATCATTGAAGAAACTGATGAAATTCAGAATTTTTTTTTCTTTCTGAATAGCTAGCATTTCTAAAACATGGGATTTCAAGAAAAATTTGCAAGAGTTTACAATTATGCATGGAATCAGTTCTCAGGAGAATTTTCTCTAATCGGTTGATGATTTTTATTTGCCCTAAACCAAATCACAATAAAGCTATATGCAAAACTCTTCAAACTGCAGATGTTGCAAAACTCTTCAAACTGCAGATGTTTCTGAATAAATTCTTCTGGGGGAAAAAAAGACATCATTACTTTGGTAGGAACAGACGAGAATAGAATAGAAAAAAAAAAAAAAAAGACTTGGCTCAAAATTTATGAACACACAGATTTCAGCAAATTTTAATTTTGTTCATGTCCACATACACACACACACACACATATACATACAGTCATACACACACACACACACACACACACAGTTTCAGACCTTGATGACTTCTAAATGGAGGAGATTCAGCCAGCGTGATGTTGGCAGGAGGGACAGTGTGACAAGCTCATCACTAATCTGTTCTGGAGATTTGAACTCCGACTGTTCATACTCCACCATCTCTTCATCTTCTGGACTGCTCTCCATGTCCTCTGCATTGCCGACAAAATCAAATGCAATTGGTATGTGAGAAAAGACATAATGGTAAGATTTGAATTAGAATATAGAGGCACAAACTAGATTTCAATTAACTCATAAAATGATAAGCATGCATGACATCAACATTCTACAAAGAGCTCTACATCAATGGTAGTATTTATACAGGTATAAACATACGCAATATACAAAGAAAAAAAAATAGTAAATATTTTTGTCCTGAAACATTTTTGCAAGTTTATGTTCAGAAGATTTTATCAAAGTATCCATTCTTTTCTTCATATTCATTCAATCTTCATTTGTACTCTTCCTTCCCTTCTTAATTAAAGTGCCTTCACTCGAGGACAGGTGTTCTCCGCATAGTCAAAGGGGATGTGTGTATATTCTACCAATGCAGACAGCAGGCCTCACCCTCTGTCACGTTTGCTGTGGCTGGCATGCTGATAGTCTTGGGAACATAGTCGTCAGGAAGCGGCTGCAGCGGCACGAAGGTATACAACGTCTGATTGGCCCACAGGTACACTCCCAGGTCACCCACATGACTCGTCGCCAGAAAATCCCCATTTGGTGACATGCTGAGTGTGGTCACAGGGGAGTCCACAGCAAAGCAGTCGATCAATCTGCCAGTGAAGGTGACACAACATTCACCAATATTAACTGATACATCTGCCAGTGAAGATGACAACACACACACCGACATTAACTGATTATTAACTGATACACCTGTCAACATACACCGATATTAACTGATACACTTGTCATGGCTGTTGGTGGTTCCTCTTTATAGGTTAACAGATGGACGGAGATTACGGGATTTGGGGGGGGGGGGGGGGGGGGGAGTGTCAAGTAACAGACGGCCTTCAGCCTGGAGTAGAGTGGAAGGCTATGGGGAAAGCTGCTACAGTGAAAAAATGAAGCCACAACTAGCCACACTGACCACATGTACAATATTTTTTTTTGGTGCTGTCCTATCTTCTGTGCTACCTCAGTGGTACTGCACCCACTTGGCTTATTCTGATTCCTCATCCACACAGCCACAGCCCCGGCACCAGCAATCCACAGGGAGCAGTCAATGTCAAGTTGTCAAGAGACAACCCACCGAAGGAGACACTGCACTGCTGCCAAGTCACTTCGGTGGTGTTCAGTGGCACCTGTTCTGATCTAACGTACACAGGACACTACCTCCTAAGCCCCCTACTGACTACAATAACTGCTTAGCTGCGGAGCTGCCGTGAAGATGTGTCATCTTTGTCAGTCAACAACCAACTACCCTGACATGGTGTGTCATTGTCAATCATCAACTTAATATTTCTAAGAGGCTGTGACATCTTTTTCAATCAACTAACAACCACCCTACTGATGAGTGTCATTTTACTTTTAGTGAATCAGATACCAACTACCAACTACTTTAACAAGGAGTGCCATCTTGGTGAGAATCAACTACCAACCATCTAGCAAGGTGTGTTATTTTCATGAATCAACTAACAATCACCCCATGTATCTTTCAGTGAATCAGTTTACAATCACCTCAACAAACATGTCATCTTTATGAACCAGCCTGTAATGACCTGGAAAAGTGTGTTCTCTTTACAAACCAACAACCACCTGAGAAGGTGTATCATCTCAGTGAATTAAATGACAATCACCCACAAGGTGTGCCTATTCAGTGAATGATCATGCACCGTAACTGTAGAGGTATCACCAATGGAAATGCTGTTTACTGTCATAGACTTCTGCTCATTGAGCCTGGCATCATGGTGAACTCCTCTGCTCTCTAAAATTCTGGATAAGTAAGGATCCCGGCTGAGGGAATTTGATCACGCCAAGTACGGACAAGAAACTGTTTTGCGTAGGCAAGTATGAAGAAAAACACTCAAAAAAAAAAAAAAAAAAAAAGAAAAACTTGCTATGAAGACAATTTCAACAGTGAGCTGTCAACTTTTGCACTGAAAAAAAAAAATACTGACATCTGCATGATCACAACTAAGTAAGAACAATCCTGCAAACCATTCAGCGTAGAAAAAAAAAAAATCAACTTAGCTGGCTACAGTACCAAGATGGTGAAATGAAGTACCAAGATGGTAAAATGGAATACCAAGATGGTGAAATGAAGAACCAAGATGGTGAAATGAGGTACTAAAATCAAAATGGTGAAATGAAATACCAAGATGGTACAATGAAGAGTCAAGATGGTGAAATGAAAGACCAAGATGGTAAAATGAAGTACCAAGATGGTAAAATGAAGTACCAAGATGGTGAAATGAAGTGTAACACACTCTCTTGTTATTCTCTGAAGGCCAGCAGCAAATCACCAGACAACACATGCCTTTATCTTCAGATCACAGTATAAAAAAAACCTCAGAACTACACTGACCTGAAAACCAACAGTGAACTGACAAGAAAAGCGACATTCAAATGGTAGCTCAGGTTGTAGAGAAGAGACTACACGAGACAAAAGTTCTACATGAGGCTCTGGTTAACATTCTTCGCAAGATTTAAGTCAACAAAACCAACACATCTCTAAGATAATCATTAACGGGCTGACTGTTCTCAGCAATTTGTAGGATCTGAAGACATGCAAAAAAAGAGATCATATGTCTGTTAAGTTCTACAATTTTCTAATTATGAACACCGATCAAAAAAAAAAAAAATAAATAAGCATGATGATTTTTTTTATTCAGTCATGTCGGTGGGGACTCCTATACTTTTTGTGGGGCCATCTCTAACTTAAATGAGCAGTCCCAGGGACTTGCTGTACTTCAGTAGAAAGGAGAACGCTGGGGATCAATTTCCAATCTGACAAACCCACAGACAGTGAACAGTACACACCTGCCGTGGACCAGACTCCATGTCCGCGCACGGTACAATCCATGGAGGAGGTGATCAACCAACGCCCATCCCCACTGAAACTCTGATACACACACACACACACACACACACACACGTCACACCACACACAAACACCTCACACCACACACAACAACACGTCACACCACACACACACACACACACACACACACACAATGAGCCTGTACACACATAGCAGGATAAGATTCAATAGCGTAATGTTTGGAACATCACCTGGCAAACATTTTCTGAGCTGGATGAAATGAATCTGAAGCCATGAGAGTAATTCTACATTACACATAATATGCTCTATTCCTTCTCTTACAAAAACCAGCTGGTTGATCCTTAGCCCCCAAGTTACTCACAGTACAACTGCAAGAGGCATCAATATATCATAGTGTTATACTGGCCAATTAAATCTTTTATTTCTGATATGAAAAAAAAAACATCAACTATTTAAAGTAAATGCACTTAAGATATGGCTAATTAAATCTTTTATCACCGATATGAATTAGCTGTCAGCTAAAGTAAATTCAACGAAATAGAGGAAAACCCTGTAATTCAACTAAGGTATGTTAAGTAAACTTGTGTTATGTCAAAAAAAGAAAATGAGTCAAATGCAACATTAATCATAAAAGAGAAAAGGGACGGAACAGCAAACATAAATAAAGCATCGATTCAATGCAACAATAATCTGTCTGTAAAAATCTTTGAATAGACTCTAGCATTTCCCAGTTTCTGTAGACATCAGACTCTTGATAGACTTTTCTCTTTTATCTGTTGTCAACATTCTTGTCACAAAACCTTTTCATTTTCTAAAATTCTGCATAGACATTTGTTATCTTCCACCCCGTCAACAATGTGGCCATCGATTATGATAGTGGTACATGCGTTCTAACTACTGTAACCAACCAATGCTTGTAGTTTTCTTCATACTCACCTGTCCAAACAAATGCCTCATCTCCACTGATGTGGAACACACCATACATCAGGATTCCCTAAAAAGATTGACACACAGAGTGGGGGGAGCTAGCTCTTTTCTTTCACCCTCAGGCAAAGAGGAGTAGTCTCCCTTTGTAAGTTCATACTCGATTCACCCTTGCCACCTGATTTCCGCTTATTCCTTTTTCTTGCCAGTCAGCACCCTGGGTGAGCGTCAGGAGGTCACATTTTTATATATTTACATTAAATCCATTTAATATCGGGGAAACCAGAGGCACATCCCATGCACTTGTTTGATGACATATGGGTTGGCCCTTTTACTATGTTTATTGGTGCTAATTTGGTACATCCACTGTATTACCATCATCCCTTGCCCTCAGCCACCCTTATGTTTCTTGGTATTACCATGTATGTCAGTTTTGACTATGCCTGGTTGCCTGTTGTTGAAAGAAGAGCTAGCTCCCCTGCTCTCCCATTTCAATCTTTTCGTGGGAATCCTGAGGTATGGCTCTTCCACGCCTAAGGCATTGGTTTGGATATGCAAGTCTTTAAAACTACTTGTTGTTGTGGAATTCATGTTTCAATGCTAATGCAGCTAGACTGGAAGACAGGTACAGAGTGTTCTTGCCACTCGCGCCAAAGATAGTGAACACTGGCACACATCAGTCGCTGAAAGATTTCGAAAGAAGACAAAGCGATAGACACATAAACACAAAAACAAGTCATTTCAGTTCTCAGAGACCAACAATAATGATCAAGAAAAAAAAATGATATCAGCTAAATCCTCAACAAACGTCAGAAAGAAGCGTACCATGTCTGTGATGGTGTTGGAGTGTCCCCTGAAGACTCTCACAGTGCGCAGAGTATCCAGGTCCACCACACACACTGTGAAGTCAGCCAGCAGGCAGGCCAGCAGGTTACTGTCAACAAAGCCCACACACACAGGTAGCTGGTTCGTCTACTACAATGTTCTGACCACATTCACAGAAATGTTTCAACGCTATTTGACAGTGACACATAACTTCTGTAATTCCCCCCGCTCCCACCATTCTCCCTCTATGTTTCTGTCACTTTCTGACCTACAAGGACATACTGAACAGGGAAATCGTTTGCAAACATCCATGTGCAAACACCAATGAAAGTAGATTATTAACCCTTTTGCTGCAAATGGAATTTGCAACCTGTGTGCAGGCAAAATCCATAGAAAAACAGCATCTAATTTTTTTTTCTTTTTCCATCTAAATTCATTGCTAACGAAAACATGAAAAAATAGCAATCAATCTAAAGAAATTGTCAGAACAACCACAAAAAAGGCTCATTTGGCTTGATTACACATTTCTACTTTCAGAAGGAACAGTTTCATCATCTTCTTTCCTTGTATGAAGGCTGAACAACAAAAAGAAAGAAATCAAAGAGTGAAAGTGATGAATAAAACTTTCCACAGCAATGGTCCATAATTCCACAAAGTTCATGTAAAAAAAAAAAAAAAAAAAAAAAAAAAAATGCATTAAAAAAAATCCTAAAAACAAAACAAAGAGAAAAAAGAACACGCTATCCACTAGGCAGATGCTGTCATATGGATCAAACTTCTTTCCCAAGTCCAGATTAAAAGGATCGTTCAATCAACTTCCATGATCCATTCACGTAACAGAATACGACAGACGCAAGAAAAATACTTCAACTTGGCTTTCTGTGCAATGCTGAGTGTAAGTGAAACAGCATGTGTTTGGGATGTTCAGTGTGCATCCATCCATATGGCATTCTACCAGGCCAAAGATGGACATACAGCATTCATTTGAAGCACGGGAAAGGGGTCACGGGAAACAAATCAATAAAGCCATTTTCTGTCTCTATGATGATCATCAGACATTCAGTGCGTGGAGACGAACCTTCTAGGTTAATGGAAAGTTAGAATAAAAACAAAATCACATGACAGCTATTGAGAGACACAGCCTGCTGATCGCCCAACCAGTACAGTACAGACAGCCTTGTTACCTTGAGGCTTCTATTTTGTTGGTACACCAGACATATTGATTGCATTCTGAATGAAAAGCCTATTGGGTCAGCATCGACAGAGGCTTCTATTTCATTGGCACTCCAGAGAAAGTGTGACAATTTCAAACAGAAAAGCTCTTTGGTACAGCGCAGACAGGGAACAAGCCTCATGGTTTCTCCAACAAGATCAACTTGACATTCTCATCAGTCGTCCTACCTGCTTCCTGCCTGTACAACCAGCACCAAGAAGAACTCCTTCCTTCCATGCACCATCAGTCAGTGGAACTGAGGCCACACCACCATTCCCAGTTAGGCTTCCAATGTCCTATCTTCTCTCTACCACCTCCTCACAAACCCCTAGTCTGTCCACCATACCCCCCCAACCAACTCCAAGCCTCCTTCCCTACATCCCTTGCTTCCTTATTCCCCCCTCCTCCTCTTGCCCAACCCCTCTCTTTCATGCTGATCCTAAGGGGGAACTGAGGGAAGGCATACATACCAACCTTTGACCTAAAAACAGGGTGGGAAAGAAGACAGCTGACCGATCAGAAACACTTGTAAATGTTCAGTACTTCTCACAGAGATCTCTCCCTCAAATCCTCACGCACGATATAAATGCTTTTTTTTTTTTTTTTTTTTTTTTTTTTTAATTACCTGTCTCTGTGTAAAAGTATGCGACGGATGTCATCAGTCATCTTGATCTCTTTCAGCAGGACACGGGCTTTCTCTCTGGAGCCAAAGTGCCAGATCTTGATGGTGCAGTCAGTCCCAGCGCTGACCAGCAGCATGTTGCAGGCATCAAAGGTCACGCCCTGTACACCACCACTGTGAGCTGCACACAGCACAACCAGCGCCGCTTTCCCATAAGCAGCAGTAAAACAATCATGTGGTGTAGCAAGGAACTGATGACCAACAATTCTAACATTTACAGGCTGCCATGTAGCGCTGTCATTCATATGAGTTTTTAGTTCCCACTGGCAGGAACTTCCTTTCTGATACGTTTTTAATGATAAAACCAAATGCCACTGAGTAGCCTAGCAATATCCAAACTGCACACATATGAATACAACATATTTCACTCTGTTCTCATGTGATTGTGCCGATCAGTGATAATCATTATGCGAAATGTGCACCTCTAGCACCTTAAGTTAATTCCCCTCTGATGCACTCGAGTTCATGCCAGTGCATCATCAAAATACTCCAAAATTTCCCTGATGCAATGATTTTCTCCTCAACTTTTAAGCAGTGCATCAAAAAAAAAAAGCACTTTCATCCAATCTGCCATGATCTAAGTCAATAAAAAAAAAAACTAAATATTATCATTGCTTTAGCTTAGAACATGCTGAACCATGAAAAGCTTCCATTGAGAACTCCTCTCAACTGACAACAAACAAGTTTTCAAAACGGCCTACCGAGTCTAGGATTGGACCTCAAGATTATGATTCAATCAAACATCAAAAAGCATGGTGAACCATGTGATATTCAGCTTTACATAATCCAAATCCCAAGCTCAGCTGTGGCTTCCAGGTGAAAATCCAGCGAATGGAACAGCCAGTGCAACAATACCATGTCAGACAATCAAAATGGCTGCACTGCATGGACAGAGAAATGTTTTGAACTCGGTGCAGGAGTGGCCAGCCTGCACAGTTTCATCAAGGGTTCCAGGAATTTTCATCGCTCACCTCGTTTGTCATCAGACTTAGATTATCATTGCTTGGTATCTGCAGTCTTGTAAACTAGCTCCAGTGGAGGAAATTCTAACTGATTCAACTATGATGATAATCAAAGCGACCATCCCATGTAAGTTTCACTGTTAAAATCCTGACTACAAATGTGCACATATTCATTCACTTTAGCTGATAATACTTAACTAACGGTGGAATATTGCATCTGACTTCAGTGATAGATACTGTTTAGCACAATCTGACATATTTTATTAACTTTGTCATTAGCTCCTCTTTTCATGTCCATTTCTATCTTATTCAGTGTGTTCATGTGTGTGAACCAGTCATGGTGCGCTCATGTGTGTGTGTGTGTGTGTGTGTGTGTGTGTGTGTTGGCGCCTTGAATATTTCAGCAACTCCTGGAAAATTTGGAAACAAGTTTTGCACACCCAGTGTGACCCTGTAATTTCCAGGAAATAATGTTCAGTATATGTATTGCTTTCTCTGCCGTTCCTCCATTTCACTCTGACAACAAGACACTGACCAGCAGGACAACCTACCCAGCGGCTTGCCAAAGGATCCTCGATGTTTCCCTGACTGCAGATTGTAGATGTCCAGGTGGCCGGAACTGTAGCCACGGCAACATAATTCCCACAGGGTGATATATCCACAGCCTGTGGACACACACACCACATTGTATAAATGCTCCAGTGAAAAAGGAACTTTGCAAACCCAACCAACAACATACCAGGCATTATTTACAACAAGCAAGTAAACAAACAAACATAACAAAACATGGAACACAATTTCCATTTCAAAATCCAAATGTTTTTTAAAAACTGAAATGTTTGAAAGTTTTCTGAGAATGTAGAAATCGTGAAAACAAGACTAGCATCATTGTTAAGCATTTAGCTGGACTGAAGAATTATCTAAAGGTGAACAGTTATTCAATACACCTTATACAATGCCTGTTTCACAAACCAGACTGGCATTTTGAGATTCACATATCCTATAGTACATACTCAAACACACACTGCTAAATTTTAACAGACACCCTCAAACACACACCCTCTACACAATTCTCAACTGGCTCATCAATAATTTCATCTATACACATTAACAAAAAACATATCCACTTAGCATGTTTACAACAATAAGTTGAAGTATCAATAAAAGACCAGAGAATATTACACGTAAGATAATGTTCTATGTTCTCGTCTTTCAGTGGTTTTGGTACAAACCTTTGGTTGCTGACTTAAATCATGAATACATTATAATCATAAATATTACCTTGTTTTGTCCATATATTTCTGATGTAGCTAAAGTCAAGGCTCAACCAATATCATCCATAACCATTATGCAGTGTAATGTGTATGGCTTTGAAGGTCATCAAGGCCTACACATCTCTCTCTTCCTCTCTCTGCTTCTCTTTTGCTTTCTCCTTCACGATTGTTGTTCCCAGCTCCTCATTCCTTTTCCTTCTCCTTCTGTCTCTGCCTCTCTCTCTGTCTCTTCTTTCACTGGTTTTCTTTTCTTTATTGTGTTCCACATATCATACTCTGTATCAAAGAGACCTGGCTTCTTTGTCCAGCAATCTTCCCATTCTTTGTTTCTTTATCTTAACATGAGCATTTTATAATTCTTTAATAATGAAAAGAGAACAAGAGTTTGTAATCAAAAGAGAACAAGATTTTGTAATCAAGAATGTAAATAAAAATATCTGAAATAACAAACATTTTCTACCTGCCAGACAAACCATCATTACAGAACACTGTACTTTCTTGTCTCTCCAAGAACCCTTCTCATCACGATACACAGTAACCCCCCCCCATCTCCGCAGGGCAGCAGATCCCACACTGTACCTCTGCAGTGGTGTGGCGATGCTGACTGCCATGATGAAATCGCTGGCAGTCCAGCTTGTACTGCCCCATGGATCCCTTCTGTGTGTTCCATGTCGTCACCATGCGCAGCCCTCGATGGCATGCCACCACGCTGTCCCAGTCACTCTCCCGGTTTGATTCTGCGACATTTTCACGGTGCCTATTGACTGCTACACACATGTAACATCAAAATAGAATGTTCCTGTACCTAAAATAATGCAAAGTATGTCTACATGTTTTCGACATAAGTTCATGTAAGACAGATATACAATGAATGAAGTGGAAGTCACATACATACACACACACCATTACATCCCTTATGATTTCATCAACAACTTGCCTCCCTGTGACATCACTTTATTGGCATATTTTGTTGGAAGAAAACGACAGTGGTTAAAAACTCACTAAATCATTTGAAATTCACTCACAGCATATGATACTAGTATGTCCTGGTGCAGTTTAAAAATATTTGCAGGTGCTTATCATTTACACACAGGATAAGCGTTAACTGTGCTAGGGTTGGACCAAGACTGATGCCCAACCTCTGGCCAGATGCAGGCGACCACATGCATTCACATGCATCTGACCTGGCGTAGGGTGCAGGGTGGAAAGACCTCAAACCTTGTTTCTCTCTTGTGGGATACGAAGTACTGATTTCAGAGTCTTCCTGTGGTATTGCTCATTCATGTACACTAAGAAAGTCATTGACAGTTTCACACAGAAAAGATAAGAGAAGCAGTCCATCACACTTACACATTGTAGGTGACATGACTGGCGACAGTCAGGTGTAACACTGACTCAGTGTATGTGAGGCCAGACATGGGCCCCGACCTCTGCCAGTGTGACTCACCAGCAGCAAAGACTGTGACTGGCGGCATTTTCTGCCGGTCCCTTTTCACCTTGGTGTGTTTGTTGAAGTAAGCTCTGCCCAGACACTTGTTGTGCTTGTCATGGACCGTGGAGAACAGGTGCAGCCTGCTGTCCTGACCTGCACAGGAGACACAAACTTCCACATTTCTTTCTTTTTCTTTTTTTTTTTTTAATTGCAATTCATGAACAGAGTCAATGTCTCATTTCCTGCTTTTCTTTGTGACGACATAACCTTTTTTTCAATGGTACTTCAAAACGTTGTTGAACACTCAATGCTGTTGAACATCTACTATCTACAGCAATGCAAGTCAAATACAGCCAATGAGTTTGCTTAATAATATTCATTAACTTCTCTTGTAACACAAAGAATAAGAAGAGGGGTTCTTTTCCTTAAAAAGTGTGTATGTTTCAGTATAGACCTCAGGAATGGATACCCAATGCCCCCTCAAAGAGCCGCCAAAGATGACACAACTTTCCTTTCCACCAAGGAGATGACACACACAAAATACTCAATCACTTAGACAGTTAGCTGCTTCCTCCACAATTAGTTTCAAGCAAAAGAAATCATAAAGCCTCTCTCTGCGGAAAGGAAAAGCAGCCAAACAGTTACCACCACAGTGGCCTGCCAAACAACTTCAACAGTGCTAGAAGAACCAATCCAGAGCCTCAGAAGTTGGTACAATGGCTCCTGGAAGACACAGCAGGAAAGGAAACACAGCAAACAGCAGAAAAAAACCTGCAGATCATGGACCAGAGTGGCCTCCCTGGAAAATGCCAGGTCTGGTGGCTGCAGCTCACTCTCTGAGCCCACTCCTCTGACTTCTGCTAAGCTACCACGATCAACATGCACTACCACGATCAACATGCACTACCACGATCAACAAGTACTACCACGATCAACATGTACTACCACGATCAACATGTACTACCACGATCAACAAGCACTACCACGATCAACAAGTACTACCACGATCAACATGTACTACCACGATCAACATGCACTACCACGATCAACACGTACTACTACCACGATCAACATGCACTACCACGATCAACATGCACTACCACGATCAACAAGTACTACCACGATCAACATGCACTACCACGATCAACATGCACTACCACGATCAACATGTACTACCACGATCAACATGAACCACCACGATCAACATGCACTACCACGATCAACATGCACTACCACGATCAACATGCACTACCACGATCAACAAGTACTACCACGATCAACATGCACTACCACGATCAACATGCACTACCACGATCAACATGAACCACCACGATCAACATGCACTACCACGATCAACATGAACCACCACGATCAACATGAACCACCACCACGATCAACATGCACTACCACGATCAACATGAACTACCACGATCAACATGTACTACCACGATCAACATGTACTACCACGATCAACATGCACTACCACGATCAACATGTACCACCACGATCAAACATACACTACCACGATCAACATGAACTACCACGATCAACATGCACTACCACGATCAACATGAACCACCACGATCAACATGTACCACCACGATCAACATGTACCACCACGATCAACATGTACCACCACGATCAACATGTACCACCACGATCAACAAGTACCACCACGATCAACATGTACCACCACGATCAACAAGTACCACCACGATCAACATGTACCACCACGATCAACAAGTACTACCACGATCAACAAGTACTACCAACAAGTACTACCACGATCAACAAGTACTACCACGATCAACAAGTACTACTACGATCAACATGTACCACCACGATCAACATGCACTACCACGATCACATGTACTACCACAATCAACATGTACTACCACGATCAACATGTACCACCACTACCACGATCAACAAGTACTACCACGATCAACAAGTACTACCATGATCAACATGTACCACCACGATCAACATGTACCACCACGATCAACATGCACTACCACGATCAACATGTACTACCACGATCAACATGTACTACCACGATCAACATGTACTACCACGATCAACATGAAGACCACGATCAACATGTACTACCACGATCAACATGAAGACCACGATCAACATGTACCACCACGATCAACATGTACCACCACGATCAACATGTACCACCACGATCAACATGTACTACCACGATCAACATGAACTACCACGATCAACAAGTACTACCACGATCAACAAGTACTACACACGATCAACATGAACTACCACGATCAACAAGTACTACCACGATCAACATGTACTACCACGATCAACAAGTACTACCACGATCAACAAGTACTACCACGATCAACATGAACTACCACGATCAACAAGTACCACCACGATCAACAAGTACCACCACGATCAACATGTACCACCACGATCAACATGTACCACCACGATCAACAACGATCAACATGTACCACCACGATCAACAAGTACTACCACGATCAACAAGTACTACCACGATCAACATGTACCACCACGATCAACAAGTACTACCACGATCAACATGTACCACCACGATCAAAGTACAACATACCACTATCAACAAGTACTACCACGATCAACATGTACCACCACGATCAACATGCACTACCACGATCAACATGCACTACCACGATCAACAAGTACTACCACGATCAACATGTACCACCACGATCAACATGCACTACCACGATCAACAAGTACTACCACAATTAACATGTACTAGCACAATCAACAAGTACTACCACAATCAACATGTACTACCACAATCATGGGGAACTACCACAATCAACATGTATTACCACAATCAACTTGTACTACCACAATTACTACTACAATCAACAAGTATTACCACAATCAACTTTGTACTACCACAATTACAACTACAATCAACAAGTACCACCACAATCAACAAGTACTACCACAATCAACATGTACAACCACAATCAACAGGTACTAAATCAACATGTACTACCACAATCAATAAGCACACAAGGACATAGTCTGGTGTACCACCAGGTCTCCATGACATCACAGTTTACTGCTGCAGACCAAAAGCTGAAGCAGCTCCTGAAATCCGTCCTCCAGTCACACACAGAATAAAAAGTAAAGTCACGAACTATGCTCCAGTGCTTGGGAAACCAAGCTGTAAGATCAAGTCAGATCAAAACCATACAGAAACTGGAAAGTTAAGGAGACAGTAGATATCACAAAGAAAAAACTTAATAAGAAAAATCTTAATATCAGAGCAACAACTGGACACACACAAAACTAAACCAACAGGGACTGGGATCAACCAAAGGCAAAAGGGAAATCATAGAGAGAGACATGGTAATACAGGAATTGAAAGAAATAAGAATACCAAGAGAATCCAGAGGGCCAACAAGGGCAATGGACCACGCAGGAAAACCCACTCCAAAAAAGCATAATCCGGATTGACACAGGGCATGTGGCATCTCTCTCTTAGGACCATCTTCCTCCTCAGATTATGACCTCCTGTCAAACCTGGTGAAACAGGTGGAATCAGAGGACTCTGTGTGTCCATTCTGTCAGGGCAAACAGACATTGGAACATGTCCTGAACTCATGCAAAGCAACTCTAACCCTGGGATGGTACACATGGAGACACAACCAAGCACTTCAGGAGATCCATACAAGTGGCTAGCAAGCACTGTCAGAGGGAACACTGCACCACCAGAAGCTTTCTGACGCCTCTCACTTAGGAGGAGCAGGTGTGGATCCCAGCAGCACCACCTGGATGGAGCCCAGCATACCCAAAGTATCAGTCGTTCAGGGCTGAACTGTAACACTTTGTCTGCCTGGATTTTTTTTCTCCATAGACCTTACTGCTGCCAGGCCGTTTTTTGAGTTTTTCAACACTTTGTTTTCTCGTCTTTTAAAGACAGAATGTAAAACATTCTTTACCTGAAAAGTGTGAATGTCTATTAATTTCAAGGAACACTATGTTTCAAATGTCTCAAAATATCTAAACTGTCTAATGGAAACAAACTTTTACTCACTTTTAGTATGGTAAAGACGCACATATACACACATACAAAAGCTTTGACCAACTTTTCACTCCAAAACAAACTTAATAGCTTTACATGAATGAACATGCCTTCACTAGCTCATTTGTCTTGATGCCTCACATCTTTTTATGCAACTTCACATGTTTAATCCTGTTCAGGGGAAATGGTGACACAATACACTTTTTTTTTTTTACCTTGGATACAACATATTTCTATTCAATTAATCAGATTTATTTTCAGAGTTTTCAGTTTACCAGCACAGAGAATGCTGCGGCCATCATTGCCATAGTGACGGAGGAAGTTGGGTGGTTCACTGTGACCTTCACGCATCCGCAACAAAAACGCACCCTCCATCTGCTTGGTCAAAAATCCACACCTGCAAACGTCATTTTTACTATTAGCATCACAGACACTGAATACAGCGCATCATAGTGCTGCTTTGAACATACAGGTCATTTCTTACCCTTTGTTTCTTGCTTAAAGCCTGAATACATTGCACACACACATAGTTAACCACATACTGCCTTCTAATCTGTTTCCTTGGGCAAGTTAAACATATGAAAATTCATACTTAATTATGGCTTTTATTTTTTTTTTTTAAAAAACACTTGATAACAGCAGCACTGTTAGCAGAGTAGAAGTGGCAGAAGTAGTGGTGGTAGTGGTAGTAGTAGTTTAGTAGCAGCAGCAGCAGTAGTAGTAGTAGTAGTAGTAGTAGTAGCAGTAGCAGCAGCAGCAGCAGTGGTGGCAGAAGCAATAGCAGTAGTAGCAGCAGTGGTATGAACAAATATGAATTAAAAATGACAGTGAATAAAAGACATTGTCCCTATTGTCTGACCTTCAAGGAATTGTCCCCTGATGATGTGACCATGATTGGTTCACTGGGCAAACACTGCATGCCGCTAACAGCCTTCCCATGAGCCTCCAGGGTCTGACTCTTCAGCGACTTTGTCTCCAGATCCCAGAATGCCATATGGCCAGCAGCACTTCCTGTCACCATGGTGGTGCTTTATCTGCCAATAAACAGTTCTTCTTTCATTTCTTCAACCCATAATTAAAGGTTATCATTCATATAATTCTTTAATTTCTCTCAATCCACAACAAAAGGTTAACATTCCTATCGACCATCATCGCAAGGTCAAACAGTCCACAGAATAAGCCGACTATTGACCATGACCCACCTAATTCCTTTAATCCACATAAACACGTTGGCACATATATGTCTGATTTTTCATCTGCTGCACCAGAGGATAAACTCTCCACAGTGAGGGGTACAAAGGATTTCTCCCTTCCCTAGCGGGAAATGGTTTTTCTCTCAGAAAATGTACAAAAAAACTATACTGTCTAATCTCACTGTGAGTGAAAATATGTCACGACAATAAACATGTGTGTATGCAATCTGGCATACACTGACAGCTCTTCTTCCACAGGACCTGTTACTGTGCAATACTCATCAACACCTATGAAGACAGTTTCTACGCAGCACAAGCCCTTCATAGATGAACGCTGCCAGTGATGACACATGCAGACTGTGCACTGACCTGCACGGAAAGAGATGGCCGTGACGGGCCCCCAGTCCTGGGTGAACTTCATGATGGTCTCATCGTACTTGAAGTTGTGAACCAGGATACGGCCATCAGCCAGGCCCACTGCCAGCACATCCACCGCTGGAGCCTGCAACAACACAGACGGTATGAAAGGAAGACCAGGTCAGCTCTAGTCATCCTCTGTCATCAGCTGGGCCACTATCAACTTGACCTGAGTGATACCCTCAACATTATTGCAGTAAACATGAAATAAATGCAATGTTGTTTTTTTCCTATCCATCCATGTGTCACTGTGTTTACAGACAACATTACTGAATAATTTTACATGTCATGAATAATACATGTCACACAAACTGTAACTCAACAAATCCAAATAAACCAATCATTTAGAATTTTTTTTTGTCCCCATTTCTTTTCTTTTCTCTTTCCACTGTCACATGCCGTAACACTAACAGCAATGAATCCACATAACGCAATCATTCAGATTTTTTTTTTTTTGCATATCAAAATCTTCTCCACCGTCACATACACAGGACATATGTCACATACGAAAATAAAGCAATAATTGAGAATCTCCTCTATCTTGGCGTTTCCTTTTCACCATCTTCCCTCCCCCCCCCCCCCCCCCCACTCCCAGCCCTGTTTCACCATTCTGTCTGTTCCCTCCAAGTCCCATTCCAAAGGAGTGACCAGCACCCTGACCCACCTGTTCCAGCACAGTGACCTGCTGACCCCAGCCAGCAAAGGTGTGCACCAGGTTGTTGTGCAGAATGTTCCACACAGCTGCAGTGAGCCCTGCCGACTGCCCAGTAGCACCTTGTTCATGTAGGTACAGGGGTGAACCGCAGCAGTGACCTCAAAAAAATGTGTCACCTCAAACTCCATTGTCAAAAAAATACCTGCAGAACATCAGTCCCAATGAAATCCGCCAACTAAGTGAAATGGAAAACGTGTGTGTGTGTGTGTGTGTGTGTGTGTGTGTGTGTGTGTGTGTGTGAGAGAGAGAGCATATGTGTGGTCTTTTTTTTCAAAGACTACAGACAATTTTTCACAACTTCAACAATGCACGCACTAAACATGTTTCAGTCTGCAATCATGCAAGAACCATGCACAACACTTCTGTCAGTTTCATTATAACCCAGCTGATCACACATGACCTATTTAGGGCTGTCACTACAAGGATAAAGCAATTCTGTCCTGAAAGAAGAAACAGGAACAAATGCACTAGTGCTACCACCAAAATATTTCCATCAATTTAAACCACAACAACTAAACTACACACTATGCTAAGCTCTCATTCCAAGCCATTCAGCTTTATTCATCACCCCAGGTTTAAACAAACAAATCAACAAACGAAACAAAAATTTCAAAATACACAGAATGGTGCCTAAAGTAAGCCCTGGGTAAAGAAACCACAGCAGAATGGAGAGCTATTAATAGTATGATCATCTGCTAAGGACAGCACCCACTCACCACATTATAACTAAAAAGCAGGCGTCTTATAAACTATAACAAGAGAAAAAAATGTGTTTAATATTGTCAAGAACAGAGGGTTTAGCAGAAAAACAGTGGATGTCATGTAGGAAAGATAAATAAAAATGACAGAGTCACAAAGTGACAATGGAGGAAATTAATCACTACCGCAGAATTTCCTGAGGTGGGGTTACGATGTAAACGGTAAGAGCTGCCTGCATCCCCACTGGGGCACACAACACTTTCACATTTTTACCCACTGGATGCATAATAAAAGAATGCTTTTTGCATTTGTTGTTGCTGTTGTTGTTGCGTTCCTTAAAACATACAAAAAAAAGTTAGAACTAGATGCAAAGTGAGGCAAACTGCGGTTGTAAATCTGAACAAACTAAAAAAATTAATGCTAAAGCTCCGCCCAAAAAACGTTGCAATCGAATCACAAGACAAAACATGATGCGTTTTGACCTCTTAGGTCTTCTTCAGGCAAGCTATACAACAGTTAGGACAACAAAAATGAGCAAGCAATCACATATCTTCATCCAATTTGGCCCAAGCTGGACACTGAAGAAAAGCGATTGCTCGTTCATTTTTGTTGTCCGGAGTGTTATGTACCTTGCCTGAAGACGATCTAAGATCAAATTCCTACAAAAAGAAATTGACTCACTGTTAATGTTTTGGGGAAGGGGAAAGGAGTGAGCCAGCAAAAACTGTGTGTGTGTGTGTGTGTGTGTGTGTGTGTGTGTGTGTGTGTGTGTGTGTGTGTGAGTGAGAGAGTGTGTGTGTGTGTGTGTGTGTGTGTGTGTGTGTGTGTGTGTGTGTGTGTGTGTGTGTGTGTGTGCATGTGTGTATGTGTGTTTCTGTCCGTCTGTCTGTGTATTTAAAGAGCACAATCAATACCTGACACACAGTCAGAATGATTACCATTAAAAAAAAAAAAAAAAAGAGCACCTGGCCAGATGCTGGACAACACTGACCTTCAGAGTGCACATCCCACACCAACATCACTCCCCCGCTGTCCACAGAGATCAGGTGACGACCAAAGGGCAGTAACAAGGTCACATCATTCTTATGACCTTGGTAATAAATATGAATGGCCTGTCAACACACACATACACTGATCCTTGCAAAGTCAGTATAAGGTTTTGTGCACACAATACAATCATTACATGTTCGGTCTTATCCGAGAAATTCTGGAAATGAATCCTGAAATGTAACTTCACACTGTGCAAGAGACAAAATTGCAGGTGTGTCAACATATTATTGCTAAATATAACATATTAAGCAAGGCAACAACTTCAAGACATTTTGTTCACTGCATAATAATATAAAATATGCATAAATGAATAAAGAACTGCATCGTCAATCTTTTCCATACTTTATTTTCTAAAACAATATCCCACACTCCAAATGAATAAAGAACTGTTTTTGTTTTTTTCATAAGGAACAAAGTTCCTTTCTGAAAGACACCTTAAAACGTTTCTCTTTAGATCCAAACTGTTTTTGTTTTCATAAGGACAAGTTCCTTTCTTAAAGAAACCTTAAAATGTCTCTTTAGATCCTGGATTAAAAAAAAAAAAAAAAAAGAAATCCAACGTCTGGTAACTTACAGCGAAACCTACAAAACAAGAGATTAACATAGCACTTGTCTGCGTAAACCTACCACCAATCAAAACACACCCTTTCTGCCTTTGTCAAAACATCGAATGGTGTTCCCACAGGCAGTGAAAATATGGCGCTGACTTGCAGCCAGCACAGTGATACGGTCAGGGTGAATGTCACCTGAAAGACAGAAACTGGGGCCATCACATGGGTGGGGCTCTTCTAATGCTCTGTGTGTGTGTGTATGTGTGTGTGTGTGTGTGTGTGTGTGTGTGTGTGTGTGTGTGTGTGTGTGTGTGTGAGGCGGTGGGAAGGGGGAGTGGATAGGGAGAGGGAGTGAAGGAAAGCATACATGTGTATATATATATGTGCATGTGCCTAATTTTTTTTTTTTTTTTTTCCAGATACAATGACAATGTTTCTTGTTCAGTTATAGCAACTGGCTGCTCTAGGCAAAAAGAACAAAACAAAAAGATAAATATAAGCTGTTTTCCAGTATCTGTCCCCTCAAATATTGAATATCTGGAGCCTCATCAAACTTTCCAAACTGATATAAGTTAAACCACAATTAAGGGCTGGCATGTTTTCAGAATTTTATGGGATACATGCTTTGAAAGCATCATAATGTTCAACTGAACTTAACTATATATAACAGTTTCAGACATAGTATGAAAAGCAACTTTCAATTAATCTGTATTCAAAGCTGAAACAAATCATTGCCACACTTAAGTAATCAACTTGAAAAGAATCCAGATTATTATCAAAACTCCTGATCTGCCATGTTACATGCTTAAGTTACATAACAGAAATACATTGGACATATCACTTTTTCTGTCCTGTCATATGCTATTGGAATTTCTCAGAAACATACTGTGACCTCACATGTATTTTAAGAATAACTCAAAACAATTGAGTGTGTGTGTATGTGTGTGTGCATGTTAGTGTGTATGTTTGTGTGTATGTGCATGGACACACACGCATATGTGTGTGTGCTACTGCTAGTGTGTATGTCTGTGTGTATGTGTGTGCATGCATGCGTGCGTGTGCACATGTTTGTGTGTATATGTGTGGCTGTGTGTGTGTGTGTGTGTGTGTGTGTGTGTGTGTGTGTGTCAGTACAACACTATGTTAATCTGACAGTAAATGGTTTCAGTCAGTCAGTCAGTGTGTGTGTGTGTCTGAGTGTGTGTCTGTGCATATGGGTGTATGTCTGTGCATGCGTGTGTCACACGCATGCACAGACATACAACTGTGTGCATGTGTGCGTGCATGTGTGCATGCATACATGTGCGTGTGCGTGTTGTAAAGTGTTGATCTTTTCCCCATATGTGGTCACACTAACAGAGTAACAGCCCTGAAAAAAAACCTGAGTGGCCCTGGGCTGCAATAATAAAACTACACTAATCCTCAGAATTCATATCTACTAAGATCAAACAAATCAGTCATTTTCCAGAATTTTTATCAGCCTAAAATCAGAAAAATCAGTCAAGTATACTGGTTTTACAGCAAAATGTACAAACATATACTTACTGACACTGACAATTCCCAGTTTTGAACACTGAAAATAAACAAGAAAATCATCATTAATTAAACAAACGAAAGATTTCATTGATCTTGAATCTCTCAGGCTAACAAAATGAGTAACACTGCTCACACTCCCTTTACAAACATACAGACACGTATCATACTAAAAAAAAAAACCACATGCATGTATATACACATATATGAACAGAAACGCATTCGTATATGCATGAAAACACAAACATGTGTACAAACACACTGTATTAAAATCAATAAATGATAGCCACAAACATGTTGACGCATTAAATACAAAATTCTTACAAAAGTTGTGACCCAGCTTTCATTTATCACTCTTAGCTTTTGATTAGTTTATTTAACTTTTGCCAGCCTCTGACTTGCACTGTAAGTAACATTACTGGTAGTTCTCTGTGCTTTTCCTTCTCATTTCATCTCCAGAGAAAGCCGCTGAAGATATGCTTCACTTGACGGACAGTGTGATCCACAAAGTGTGCATCATTAATGCACCAAAATGCACAGTCCATTAACAGTTCAGACATGGACCTCGCAGTGTAAAATTAAAACCTGAAAGTGGATTTACTCTTTGTGAATCCTGTGAGCACACGTCTGCTTTGATGGTCATTATCAGAGTAATCAAGAAAAGCAAGTGCCTCTTGTAATCATGCCTACATACATAGATACTAAATGCATGTGTGTGTGTGTGTGTGTGTGTGTGTGTGTGTGTGGTGTCTCTGTGTGAGAGAGAGAGAGAGAGAGAGAGAGAGAGAGAGAGAGAGAGAGAGAGAGAGTGCAAATGCAGGCTAACTACTACTAAGTTATATACTAATGCCATTTGTACACTACAAATGAACTGAAACATGGTTTTTCTTTCAAACTTCAGACAGACCTGTAGCCAACAATCCAAACAATGAGGACTGGAAAATTCAAAATGTTCCGAAAGTAAAAGAAATCAAACAAAAAACAAAAAATAAAGGTAAGGTAAAGTAATGTTGCTTATAGCCCAGCCGACTGCAAAGGCCCATATCAGGGCTATCACCACATTGAAGTCAGCTCACTAAAAAAAAAAAAAATAAATAAAAATAAAACAGAAAACAGAGAGAAAAAAAAAGACAAAAGACTCATGAAAAGACAGCTAAGTAAAAACAAAGACACATACGCACACATGGGAGAGAAAGTGAAAGGGACAGAGAGACACTCAGACAGAGAGAGAGAGAGAGATATCTATTATAATATGGATCACTTCTTCAATTATCATAGGCCATAGCCCCTAACAAAGGGGTTGTGAACAGCATATAAAGTACAATATGATATATGGCAAGCAAATTGACATGAATCAAAGAACGGAATACAGTATATTTTCAAACCCAAGTAGATTTAGGGAGGGAGACAGACAGACAGACAGAGAGAGACAGAGAGAGACACAGAGAGAGAGACAGAGAGAGAG
>JADBJO010006470.1:25000-40000 GCA_016801955.1 Conus betulinus | reverse complement strand
TGTGTGTGTGTGTGTGTGTGTGTGTGTGTGTGTGTGTGTGTGTGTGTGCGTGCGTGCGTGCGTGCGTGTGTGTGTGTGTGTGTGTGTGTGTGTGTGTGTGTGAACTGATTGAACCTTGATCCCATAAACCCGGCCAGTAGCGTGACGTTCATAGTGTTGCTGTCCTCTCTTGCTTCGTGCTGTAGGTGGATGGCTATCAGTCTGTTATCACGTTGTGTTGTGCTTGGCTGTGGCCTGCTCGCCATGGGGTGGACCCTGGGTCCCCTGTGGGTGATGTCACCAGTGTTAGTCTGTATCAGATAACTTTGTGATTGGCCGTGGAGAAGTGGGCAGACGGTAGGTCACACCAGCGGGTCATTCCATACGCTTCTCGTGAACTTTTGTTTACTTTCAGTCGTCCTTTTAGTACGCTGCTATCTAAGTGTGTCAATTCTTGTCACGGTGACCTCCAACCACTGACACACCGGAGGCTGTTTCCCTCAACTGTTTGGTATTAAGATCGATCCACACATCTAAAGGGTGTTCACGCACACTTGGTGTTTGACAGGGAAAAGGGTACCTTCAAGAAACCCAAACGTCATGTCACGTATTGGGCGTGCGGATTAATACCGTGCATCACACAGACACAATCCCTCCCTCTCTCTCACACATACACACACAGACAGGCACGCATGTGTGGTGTTGTCCGCCGAGATGACGAAGACCATCTAGTCATCCTGGGATCGGGGATGAGTGCGTAGATGGCTGGTCAGGCACACACACACACACACACACACACACACACACACACACACACACATATATATATATATATATATATATATGTATATATATATACAAAACGGTGTGCAGGTGGTGATCAGAGCCGGCCTCCCGGGGTTCAACGAGAGGATCGTGGTCCAGGAAGGGTTTGGTCATCATCATCATCATCGTCACCACCATCCACATGTCAGCAAAACAGTCATCCGTGACGGCCGGGACAAGATCGTCATCAAGGAGCGCGGCGACAAAGTGATCGTGAAGGAGGTAAGGCTGCCCTGAGGCCACTGGACGGCGGCTGAGGCAGTGACTATAGCAGTTCGCTGCCACCGTCCTCTCAGTGGCCACTATGACGTAAGAAACAAGGACGGTAACTTCGGCTCCCATGGTGGAAACAGTTCCATGGCCATGACGCCAAACTAATTGCTATTTGCGGTGCCCCTTCTCTCTTAGCACAATCAGACGAGAGGCACAGAACACATAGAAACTTCACACACAGTCACATCAGCAGAAGAAATACACAGTGTCATCAGTAGAAGAAATACACACAGTCACATCAGCAGAAGAAATACATACTGAAACATTAAGAGTAGAAAAACACACAGCGACATCAGCAGCAGAAGGAATACACACAGCAACATCAGCAGTAGAAGAAATACATACTGCAACATCAGCAGCAGTGGAAGAAATACAAATAGCAACATCAGCAGTAGAAAATATGCACACAGCAATATCAACAGTAGAAGAAATACACACAGCCACATCAGGGAAACAAAAGGCACAGAAACACAAGGCAACAGTAAATTAAAAATCAGTTACAACCATGTGTCTCTGGAGTAATAGATACACGTTTCTGGCTCTGAATGTATCGTAGACATTAAAGTTATTCATGACCGACGTTGCCTTTTGCTCCAGGCTGGTGAAGCCGTGTGCGTGTTTCGGATCTAGGTGTTTTAAAAGAGGATTTTCAAGGATGTTTCTTTGCTTTTCATGTGTTACTTGTGTGCATATATGCAAGGAACACCGGGAACCACTCGTAGTAGCATTGGAGACGAGAGTAACTGTGTCGCCATTGGAACAGAAGTTATTTCCCTTGGTTACTATTCACCGCTCACATCCTTCCACCTCACGTCAGGTCGATTGTTAAAAAGATGTAAACGTTAACATGTTATGAATGATCACAACAGTAACAGAAATGCTGTACATACAAGTAGAGTAGAGAACCCCATCATTTCACCCACCAGTCCTAGGAATTGACTGTTTGTGGTTGACAGGAAAATGATGACGGTAAACATTCGGAATAGATTTTCTTTCTGACCCGTCGACCTAACAAACATCTCTCTCGATTTGCATTAAGGATGAAGCGGATTGGAAACGGTTAACGGCAGAATCCAAGATGAGACTATGTGAACATTTTCTTTATTACATCTCAGTTTCCTGTATACACTTACGTGTGTATGTGGGGTGGGGGGGGGTGGTGTGTGTGTGGGGGGGGGGGGGGGGGGGGGGGGGGGGGGGGGAGGGGAGCTGCGTGATTAGTCGTATTCTCTGCAATTCCTTGTGGTAGGTACCTGAGTTTACCTGCTGCTCAAGCAGTCATCAACACAGTGCCCAGGTCGATAATCAGACTCTGTACGTTGTAACGCCATTCCCTTCATGGATGCACACTTGAAGAAAGACCAGAGCATAGAATGGTGTGTCCTTCAATACGTTGTCTGGTTACTACAGACCCTATAGCTGACCGGTGGATAGCGATCAGACAAACGTCCCTCAACAACTCGATGAAATTCAGTCCCAACTCTTCTCCAGTTCAGGTGCTTCCGTGCGTGCGCGCACACGCGAGACACACACACACACACACACACACACTGACACACCCCGAGACCCTGTACGCAGCATGCAGTAAGTGCGCGTGCAATACAGAAATCATCGACAGAAAAGTCCTCCGGGAACATTGCTTTGATAGCTGAAGAAAACCAGAAAAACAAACGGAGAAAAAAAAGAAGAGCGGAGGGAAGGGGAGGGGGAATGTGAGCTGTACCACAGCGACAAAGCTCTCACCACACACAACAGTCCGAATTTCACACAGAGTAATCTGGGTAACCATGAACACTACAGACAAATCTCTCTCTCTCTCTCTCAATTGTTTCTTCTTGAATATGTGGCAACGATTTCCTTTTGATCCATATCATTGTTTGTAGTTATTGTGCTTTACATGTGTTCACACACATTAAGGGCTATGGCCTATTGTGAAATAAATCCTCTCTCTCTCTCTCTCTCTCTCTCTCTCTCTCTCTCTCTCTCTCTCTCTCATATTACTTTTTCTCATGTTTCAGAAGCACAGGGGCGGTAGATGGTGGTAAATGACACTGAAGCAAGGGAGACCACTGCGTGTTGACGTGCACAGGAAGTCACCTGTGCGATCCGTGCGGGAAGCAAGCTTTATTTTATGAATACTTTTCACATTTTTATTCTTTATTTTCTGCCCTGGGCGTGTAAATAAACTGAGGAACGAATTTTGATTGAATCGTTTGAAATGTGTGTGTGTGTGTGTGTGTGTGTGTGTGTGTAGTCCATTTCGTTTATTTTAAACCCTTTTTAAAAAATTAGCTTTCTATGCAATTGCCTTGCAATCCAGTGAATGATTACTTATTTGCCATTTTGTAAGGCATTAATGCATATGATTGAGTTGTTCTGTGCACGTCATAATCATTCTGAAAAGAAATGACTGGAGGAAAATCAGGTTCAGTTGGATGTAACTCAGCTGATACAGCTTGTCCGTTTAGGGCGGTCACCACGGAGGAAAGAAGTCTCGTCATGGAAACACGAACTTACAATCAACTGTGACATCACAACCACAGTTCTCCTCAATAACTGGCCACATAGCGGTTAAGCTATTCACATCTTTAAGGCAGAACAGACTGACACACGCTGGACGCACATGCCATAGCAAATTGTCGAAAAACTACATAAATAAAGCACTTTGCCATCTAAACCCTACCTGTTTATTGTATGACGTTATTAGCACAGACTTGTTATGTATATTCGCCCGCCACAGACTTAGCATATATTGCATATATCAGAAATGGGATGCCACACACACACACACACACACACACACACACACACACACACACACACACATATATATATATATATATATATATATATATATATATATATATATATATATATATCTCTTAGATTGAAGAAATAGGGGGAGATAAGCATTCATAGCTGCAGTGGTAGATAATTCTGCCTAATTAACAGTATGTGCTTGAGTATGTGCTTAAGCATTTATTATTCCTCATTCACCCACTCAAGCACATACTGTTAGGCAGAATGATCTACCACTGCAGCTATGAATGCTTATCTCCCCCTATTTCTTCAATCTAAGACATAAGAACAAGCTTTGTTTATAATGAATATATATTGAAAGGCCTCGGAGCAGGCGACACATATAGAGCAGGCGACACATATAGATCTGTCTTCAGGGGGATTGCGATAGTTTCCTCATGCAGCTAGTGAAGGGGTTTTCATATTTATGATATACATTTTCCCATATATATATCATAGACATTTGCTTAAATGCACATGCAGGATATTTACACATAAGAGTTCAAATTAAAAAATAAAAGTTGTGACCTTCTTACTGAAGCTAACATGACTGTGTGGACCATGATAGCTATTGAGTTCATGTAGATTACGAAACTAAAACATATTGGACTTAGAAACAGTTTTTTGTGTCTTTATTTGTGGAGTAAATAGACAGTCCATATGCTGTAACATGTCTTTGACCGAAATATTTCACAAACTGAATGAATCTTTGTCACAAAGGTACAACACGCTGCCATATTTCATTGTGGACAACAGTAGTGAAATACATAACTCAGCAGCTAATAATGCGATAGCAAACCGTTGACATCACGGTAATGCTTATGAGTAAGCAAATTAACAATTAGATAACGTAGTTAATCGGGAAATTGAGCTCCCCCTTCTCAGACATCTATTACTGACTATACTCAAACAACATAATTGCGGTCGCAGGCACTCACACACGCACCCACCCGCCCCCTCTCCCCACCCCCCCCCACACATTCCAAAACATGAGCCCCAACACCCCATCTTTAAGTCCAAGACTCCTCTCCTTAAAAACACGTGCGCGCACAAAAGACCTTGAAAGAATGAATGCATGGTGGCTTTTATATTGTAGGTACAAAAGAAAAAGAACTTGGCGTTCTGTGTGATTGGATCTTCAAAGCAGGTCTCCTAAAGACCGAGGAAGTAGATGTCTGATAGTGAACGGAGAAAAGTCCCATCTTAATGAACCCTGAAAGGAGGGAGGACGTTGAGCACAGCATTTGGTCCTGACAGACATGCGCAATGCTGCTGCTATAACTCTCTCCCTCCACCCCCATCTCCCCCCCCCCCCCCCCCCACTTTCTCTATGTGTCAGTCTGTCTGTCTCTACCTCTTTTCTGCTCCCCCCCCCCTCCCCTTTTCTGTCAGCCCGTCTGCATCTCTTTCTCTATTTCTGTCTTTCTCTGTCAGTCTGTTTGTTTGTCTATCTGTCCCCCCTTTCTGCCAGCCTCTCTCTCTGCATCTCTCTCTCGTGTTGCTATGTTTTGGGAGAGAGCCCAACAGGCTGTGGGAGTGAAGTAGAGAAAATGTCTTCATTAAAGTCCTGCTCCTGCCCTGTTTTCTTCCTCACCGTAGCAACACATCCTCTTGGCATCGATCATTTTGAATTATATGCTTTTCTCTTCATTGTTCTTCTACCTTTTTCCTAATGGATTTAAACTTGTTTTCAGAGAGAGAGAGAGAGAGAGAGAGAGAGAGAGAGACTGGGAGACAGGAGGGAGAACGATGGGTGAGGGGGGAGGGGGAGGGAGCTGAAGAGAGGGAGACTAGGATCGTTGGAAGCAGACCACAGACAGAAACACAGAGACAGACACACACGCAGACATACAGACACACACACACACTCTCACATTAATGCGCTGGTACGCTCACACACACACTCACATTAATGCGTTAGCACACACACACACACACACACTCACACACACACACATGCGCGCGCAGGCACGAACGCACGCATACACAAACAGACATAATTATACACCTACCCTCCCTCACCCCTAGGCATCGTAGACTTGAAGTGCCGTGTATAATAGAATTGTCAGTTGTCCACAGGATAGAAGATGAAGTGTGTGTCTGTGTGACAGGGTGACGGGTGACAAGGGTGACGGGATGACGGGGTGACAGGCTGCAACTCGCTTGGTCACCTGACTGGACAGTACTGCTCTCCATCATAACTGCCTGCAAGGTTGGCTGATTCATTCCTGCATCATCATCATCATCGTAGTCGTCGTCATCATTATCATGATCAGAATCATGATGATGATGATGATGATGATGATGATCATCATCATCACATCATCATGATGATGATGATGATCATTATCATGATCATAATGATGATGATCATCATCATAATTATGATCATCACCATCATGATCAAGATCATCGTCATATATCATCATCAGCATGATGATGATGATGATGATGATCATCATCATCATTGTGACGGACCGTTTTTTTGTCCGGTCAAATTTTTTACAACCGTGTTTGCCGGAACATGTTCATCCGAAAACCGGTTGATTAGTTTACCTGACTGCTGCTCACCTGCGCTCTGTATAAGTCAGGTGAGCTGAAACGATCAGGCAGTCTCTACAGCAGTTCCGGCAGTGCAACTTAAGTGGCCGAAGAAGAGGGACTCCAGATGAGTTGCTGTGGCAGTCATTTCCCCCAGGTAGAGTCGTTGTCCTGGTGTGACCGGGAACTGGCTGCCACTGCTAAAGGGTCTCAGTGTAGCCAGAGTCTACCCCTGTCTCCTTCCTGCTGAGGGTGCGGAGAGGTCGACGAGGGGGTCGACAGTAACCCGTCCTGCCACTGTTAGAGGCTCTGGGGCGTAGCTGAGGTCTGCCCCGTCTCCACCCTGCTGAGGATGTGGAGAAGTCGACGTGGGAGTCGACAGTAACCCTACCTGCCCGGGTCTGGGGCGTAGCCGAGATCTACCCCTTGTCTCCACCCTGCTGGGGTGTGGAGAGGTCGACGCGGGAGTCGACAGTAACCCAACGTGCCAGAGCCGCCGCTTTTGAGGTATTTGAACCAGCGAACTGTTGGGCCAGTCGTACCAGAGCCGTCGCTTCTGCTGTATCTTGCTGCTTTGGCTTTGAGGCGACGCGTCTCTTCAAAGGTCTTTGGTGCTTTTCTTGTGACAGCACGCCTGTGTGTTCCGCCTTAACTGTCGTAACAAGATCAACAGCATGATCATGATCATAGCATCACTGGAGACTTCTTTCAGCCTGTCTTTGTAGCGGTCGGGCGGGTGGCCTCTGTTACAGCGTTCAATTATCAAAAATACCCATAGTTATTATCACTATAGCCCTGCCGACTACACAGGACCATTGCAGGGCCGTCAACTCGGGAGGGGGCGTCAGGTCCTGAGTGTTAAGATCCTGACAAAGAACCAACCAAGCGATTCATGACACGTAGCTGAACTAACCACGTCCGTAGGGCCCTTACACCCTTCTTTCACCGTCTCTAAAATTCCAGCGAAATGTATTAGGCTATGTGAAGAGTGACTCCTAGTGACAAACAAGAATGATAAATATGTAGGAAGTAGGCTAGATAATCAAGGTTGCTATCAGTTCCCAAGGTATCAGTGAAGCCCCCGTATCTGACCTGGAGCTGACTGCCGACCGGGGTGTGGGGTGCAGCCCATGACCAGCCGCTGTCTCCATCCAGAGGGATGTGGAGAGGCTGACCGAGTGGTCAGTAGACATCGTGTGTGTTAAAGGGCTTCAGAGATCTCCGTCGGGACGACGACGTGTGTCTTCCGTTGTGTGGGAGTCCCTTGAAGGACTCCACAAACTTCTTTTTTTTATTTTATTTTTTGCTGTCCCAACCTCTGCGCCACCTCAGAGGTAGTGCACCCATGCCGCTCATTCCGACACCCCGTCCACCGCCACAGCTGGTCGGCCCCCGCCGCAGCCCCAGCAATCCTCAGGGAGCAGTCAATGTCAAGTCATCATGAGGCAACCCACTGGAGAAGACACTGCACTACTGCCGAGTCACTTCGGTGGTGTTCAGTGGCGCCTGTTCCGATCTAACATACACAGGACACCACCTACTAAGCCCCCTACTGACGACAATAATTGCTTAGTCGCGCGGAGCCGGCGTGAGCAGCTCTCCCCTCCGGTGGGCGCCACCACATCTGTCCAATGACAGCCCCCATGGACTCGCCGATACCGGTGACCCCAACCGGCCACAGAATTTGAGACATTTTTTTATGCTGATTGATGAGAATGAGGATGATTAAGATGATACTACGGATTTCCATTTCGATCTGAGACTACATGACAGGGCTGTACTCTACGCTTCCTTTCACAATATATCCTGGCGTCAACCAGGCCCGAGAGATACATGCACCTGCAGTGTTGGTCAGGAAATTTGAGCAACACTCTCAGAACCGCATCCATTAAGTGAATGAAACTCGACTGTGTGGTCCCAGTCTTCCCAACTGAGTCCGCAACAAACTCAACTCTGGGTAGGAGCCGGTTGGGGCAGAAAAAAACACATGACTCTGATGGGATTCAAACCCACGACCTCCCAGCCGGGAGTCTGCGATGCTAGACTCCACAAACTTCTTCCGTGAGTGGCTTCTGAACTGTGTGAAGACTGAGTGGCTTGGGCCGGACGCGGCCAAGGGTATAAACTGTCGGTGATGACACTGCTGTGGGTGCCAGCGAAGCCAGCGCCGAAGAAAAGGAATATGTATTTAATTAATATGTCAGTATAGCACCTAGTATTGCTGTGCGCCCCTAATGGTGGTGATATGAGCCAACTGATGTGGCTGCTTGTCCTTATGTAAAATGTACTTGTTTATATTTTTGATGGTTCAGGCAGCAAAAAGACAGGAAGAAAACTTAACTTGTTGCCTGACTATCTATGTTTGTACGGTGTGGGTGTATAGGGGAAAACATGCACACGCATCCAAAATGCTTCAGGTGAGAGTCAGACAGCAAAACATACATCGCATACCATCCGTAACAACATGATTATATCTTCACAGATACATCATTACATCGTCACAGATACATTATATCTTCATAGATACATCATCACATCCTCACAGATAAATCATATCTTCACAGATATATCATCATGTCTTCACAGATACATTGCTACATCATCACAGATACATCATCACATCCTCACAGATACATTGTTTACATCCTCACATGTTTCCAATCTTGGTCATAACGATAAATTTCCACTACATAATACAGGAATACCAAAAATACCTCTTCTGGTTGTGAATAACATATGTAAAAACAATGTTATATACTCCATAGATTTTACAGCAGTAATAGTCCGATAACAAACTAGCATCAACGCTTGGTCATGTGAACACAATGGAATGTGATGCCAGACAGCCACGTCAGTCCCTAACAGTAACTCTTGATCATGACAAAATATTAACACAAAAAGGTAACGGTTGTTTTTTCCTATTATGGATGGATATCACATTTCCTACAACATCAGTCCTGAGACAATAAGTAAGTGGAACGCTTATATCTGTCACAGAAGTAATTCCCCATTATTACCCTGTTCACCACACACATGCATTATCTATTACTGAGAATAAACAAATCATAAATTAATATCTAGTCCGCAACTATAATCTTTTGCTCAATGGGATATGAATATGGAAAACTGACATATACTGTGCAAATAATCCTAACGTTCAAGCATTTTCATTTGGATTGCACATTTATATCGGCTAGATCATAAAGGTGTGTACAGATGGTTCATAGATTCATAATCTGAGCACAACGCTGGTTTTGTTTTTTCCTGGATTAAAAGAAGAAGAAAACATAAATTTCATCGCAAAGTGGGTAATTCTATTTCAAATGCAGAGCTGGTAGTTTTTCCTGTAGCACTACAATATATTGCACCTCCCTGCATGATTTGAAAACCAGCACTTTCAATACTGTTTTGCACTGATTCAGGATCTGTTTTATTCACCTTAACATCAATAAACTAATTTCAAGAGCTGATCAAACAATTAATACACAGCATTAAATCCTCATTCAGGAAAATTCTGATAAAACTAAAGTCAAGTTCCATCTTACTGGCATGTACCAGTAAATGAATTGGCATATAAAAATGGCAAGAAGAAATGCTTGGATTGTTAATGCTGTATAAATGTAAAGATCCATTATGCCGGCAAAGGAGGGGTATAAAATCTTCCCGGGAGAAAACAAACAATGAGATAAAGACACACAAAGGAAACTACAAGTTGGTGTTGCTGACCAAGACTTCGGTGCTTTAAGGTTGGAGTACTATAAATGTTTGTTGTCCATCTGGTGACAGGCAGTGTAGGGTCCCATGTCCCTTCATGGCACAGTCCTCTGCCTGATCCATCATCAACCACCAAAACGATTCCAACATGAGACTGCAGGATCAAAAAGCCTGAGCAGTCACATGCGCTCCACATTTCAGAAATCACACACGTTGTAACTAGTCAGCTTTTGTTTCCACAATGTGCAAAGAACTGAGCCAGTCATATGGCTGACCATTTACTTCTTTTCACCATGGCACAAGTCCTTCATTCAATGTCTCCTGTGGTACTCACAATCATTCTTTTGTGAATGGTCAAGAAAAAGATACGGGTGAGGTACTAGTGTTTTTCAAACCCTATACATGCTATATTTGTATTCAGGTTATCTATATCACTGGTAATGTCTGGCAGTTGTAGGGTTCCCAGAAAAACACCAAGTGAAAAGACTGCCGTTTCTGTGTGTAAAGAGGTGTGTGTGTGTGTGTGTGTGTCCTTTAATGTCTGTTCTCTAAATGCGATAGTGAATGATAAAAAAAAAAAATGGGGATGGGGGGGGGGGGTGGGGAGAAGAGAACAAAGGATAGGGAAGGATGTTTTAGGGCCTGGGGTATGACTGTGTGTCTATGCATACATGTATATATATATGAGTGTGTGTGTGTGTGTGTGTGTGTGTGTGTGTGTGTGTGTGTGTGTGTGTGTGTGTGTGTAGAGTGCATCTATCAGTGATTATATCTAGCACGAACAAAGGAATACATCAATGTGGGTGATTAAGAAATTGCCTGCACATGATGGATAGTATTCGCTGATCAATGTTCTTCTGTCTGTTATCAACAGAACTTTTCAGATTTCTGAAATCATTGTTATATCTTTTAAAGGTGCTTTGGAACTACCTCCAACTGCACTAGGATGCAGTTTTCTTGTCACAACAGTGAGACATGAAGGTGAACTGACTCTGAACTAACACTTTACACCACTCGTCACATCCTTGTCAATAGTTCATTAAAGTTAATTGAACAATGAGAAGGAACCCAGCAGAAGGTGACCCCTGCAATTCATAAAGATGAAACTGGTGTGTGTGTGTGTGTGTGTGTGTGTGTGTGTGTGTGTGTGTGTGTTTTAGATACGAGGAAAAAGTTCAATAGAAGATAATTAATTCATATGAAGTATTTTTCTTTTTAGACTGACAGAGTCCTTCAAGGTATATGTCACTGTTTTCATAAGTTATTCATTACTGTGTGTGTATGCACTGGACTAAGTACCTTGAATTTCTTATAACTGACATTTCAGAGTATTTGCACTTGTACAATAAGATGGCAGAGTACAAATCTTAAACCATACAAGGCTCGTAAACAGTGAATTTTCATTCAAAATTGTTACACCAAATGTAAAAAAATAACCTTTAGCAGTTTCAAATGACAAATGTTGATGAGGAAATACCCCGTAGAAGCAATTATAAGTTTTGTCTGAAACAGCATTGCCAGTCTACAAGTTACAAAGTACTGACAAGTGTGTGAAAATTCTTGTAGAAAAGCATTGGATAGAAAAATGAAGACAAAATCCAGGGACTGAACAAGAGAATGAAGAGTAAAAGATCAACGGATTGAACGACAGAACAATCCAAACACAATGAATACATAAGTCACAAGGATCTGCATGGGACATCGATACAGGTAACATGCACCATGTGAATCAAACAGTATTTGCTGGCTGCACTGCCTCCAATATCATCGATGACAACTTTGAACATGCCTCTTCACACTACTTTTCCTTGTAAAAGCAGACGAACAGTATGAACACGTGTGAGTTTCTCTCCTGAGTGAGTCAGGAGATGATGGCCCTTTAATACCCAGGACTTGGTAAAACCTTCCCCACACTCTGAGCAAACATACGGTGCATGCATTGATTTTATGTGTTTCCTTAAGGCTCTTGAGTCAAAAAAGTCAGTATCACAGTGTGGGCATGTGGAAGGAATCTGTCCTCCTTTGTGGAGTTGCTTGTGTGCCTTCAGGTTACTGGCAGAGCTGAAAACTTTACCGCACAGGCCACAAAAGGATTTAGTCTTATGAGTCATTTTGTGACTCTTCAAGCGATAAAACATTTCTAAAAGCTTTACCACATGTGTCACACACAAATGGACTGTGGCTGGCATGAATCAGTTTGTGCATCTTTAAGTTACAAGCCTGAGTAAAAGTCTTACTGCACACATCACACACAAAGGGTTTATGGCTGACATGTATCAACCTGTGTGTCTTCAGATGATAAGCCCTTGCAAAAGTCTTACTACACACCTCACATACAAATGGCTTATGACTAGTATGAATTAATTTGTGTGTCTTTAAGCTGTGAGCCCTCGTGAAAACCTTACTGCACACATCACACACATGCTGCTTGCTCTTTTCATTCTCAATTCTCATGTCAGTATCAGTGCCTTCCGCTTTGGTTTTTGTTTTCTCTCCACAGAACTTCTCTCCCAAGGGCCATCAACCACTCCACTGTTCACATCGCTGTAGTTTACGGTAACTATAGCGACGCAATAGCCTCAACATCTGATGGTGGTGATGCTGGTAACTGTTACTAGCATCACCACCATCAGGTGTAGAGGCCATGGATGACGCAACATGCAGTTTCTCACCATGAATGGATGCCACATGTAGCTCCAAACTGTGGAAGAGCACAAAGCTATCAAAGCAATGATGGCACACATGACTTCTGTTCAGGGACCTAAAACAGTTGTTCAACGCGGCCTGCACTGCGCTGTATAAAGGCTGATCTTGTGGTTCTTCCTTCACCAGCATTGGCTGTTCCTGCCTCTGAAAACACAAAGATTCCACAGTTCATTTAAAGAATATTCACTGCTCTATGTCAGTACAACACTATGTTAATCTGACAGTAAATGGTTTTCAGTCAGTCAGTCAGTCACTGCTCTACCACCATGTCTGCAACTCCGTTCTGTATGATTATAATCGTACCTTCCAGTTGCAAGGCACAAATTCTTTGTACTGAACTCTGACCTCTGTGTCCCAGCACTTAACAGTCCTTGGTACCTCATCTGTGCACACAATTAAGAAAAAAAAAACAACACAACAAAAAAAAGTGGCTACTTGCTGACGAGGACAACAGGCCTACAAACACTGAAACAGACAAAATGTCACAACAGCTCTCACTGTGCTTTCCTCCCACTCTAGTCACAGTCAAACTTCCAGTCACTATCTCATTCAATGTTCAGCACTCACAGTAAGTGCTGTACCAAACTGAAAAATGCTATATCGAATGCTGAACATAATTCTTTTTTTTTTTTCCTAGCATGTAGTTTTTTCCTTCTACATCACAGACCTGACACGTTCAATTGCGAAAGAGTGTGACAATGAAATTCTCCCCCCCCCCCCCCCCCCCCAGTGTAGATAGATGACTTGTATCAGATGTATTTGCCCTATCTCTGACCATATTTTTCCTTAATTTAGGGTTGCATCCAATCCAATGCTTTATGCCCTCTTGTGTGCTGGAAATCATACCATTACAACTACTGCTGCTCCTATTATTACTGCTTCTGCTTCCCTTAATGTCCTGAAGAGTCAACGGGGTGCTGCACTGTAGAACTGTACTTCAAGTTGCTCTGTCAGTTGTGTGCCGAGGCTCGAGTCCCTGAAACGTTTGCCTGTCTTTAGCAGTCCTGTGGCTATGACTTTGTGTCCATGGGTTCTTCGAAGTCACAACACTACAGATTGGACATGGACAAAAATTGTGCTACGATGACTAAGTACTATCAACAAATACCTGTACTGCACACTGTATGGCAGAAATAGCATATAGTAGTATAACTAACTGGCTTGAACCTAAGCCTCTCAGCTTATATGCATTCCATCTTTCAAAGCTCTCTTAAAAGGTCTGCAAGTTGCATTCTAACTGATTATTGAGTAATGATCAACATAAGGAAGTATGCTGCTAAAACACGTAGATGTGTGTCTTGAACATTTTGAACGCATCAACAGATTACGCTGTTTAAAGGTCAGATAACAGCAAATTCTACAGGTTAGCAACACTGTTGCCAGACCAATATCACTGCTTCTTTGTACTGAAACGTTTGAATATGTACTTTGTCCACTTTATTTCTAGTTTTACCACACAATGATAATGAAAACGAAAAGTCAGTTCTAATATCATCTAAAGTTAGCAAGCATTTATGCATCACAATTAAAGCACCTCGTATGTCTTCCCTTTCATGGGTGTGATCTCAGCTGTCTCAATCTGCCTTGACATTCCCTTGCATTCTTTGACCATTTTGCTTGCTCTTCTCTGTGTAGGTTAAATAGATCATGAATGGTACTGAAGAGATGTGGGTATCAGACAGACCAGCATCAGACTTCACCTGTGCCCTCTGCCACAGGGACTGTCATTCCCGCCCGGAGGAGACACTGCACTGCTGCCGAGTCACTTCGGTGGTGTTCAGTGGCGCTGTTCTGATCTAACATACGCAGGACACCACCTACTAAGCCCCTACTGACGACAATAATTGCTTAGTCGCGGAGCCGGCGTGAGTGAGCTCTCCCTCCGGAGGGCGCCACCACGTCGTCCAACGACAGCCCCATGGACTCGCCGATACCGGTGACCCCGACGGAACCAAACCAAGGCACAGACGTGGAGAGGACATCGAAATTGAGGTCACCATGAGAGCAGGGCATGAAGGGCCACAGAATTTGAGACATTTTTTTTTTATGCTGATCGATGAGAATGAGGATGATTAAGATGATGCTACGGATTCCATTTCGGTCTGAGACTACATGACAGGGCTGTACTCTACGCTTCCTTTCATAATATATCCCGGCGTCAAC
>JADBJO010006470.1:12500-20000 GCA_016801955.1 Conus betulinus | reverse complement strand
AAAAAGGTTCTCTGACAATTGTGATTGGTTGTCCTGAAAGCATTCTGCCCATGTATTCCACAGTGATGTGGTCTGCATATGTGCCATTTCTGCGAAGAGCAGACACATAGTCCTCCAGTTCCATGTCTGGTAAAAAAGCTTCAAGCTGCTGCTTTTTCATCTGCCGAGAAATCAAATTCTAGGTAGTCACAAATTTGTTTTCGTAGTTCGTCTGGCTCAAAACACAGCAAGGTGGGTTCTCTCAAACTGGCTTCTCAATGCCCAATAAAAACAGTTACCATCGCCTGGAGTTTGCCCACGAAGTCTGAAGTTTCTTTTGGAAAGAAACGAAATAAACTTAGACATGTGTTCACTTGATGTTCTTCATGATCCACATTGGGGTAGCATTCACCAACTTCACGTGGTGTTGGCTCGTGATCCGTGTCAGGGCAGCATTCATCAACTTCACTCATATCACTGCTGCCTGGTTCATCACTCATGGGCTGGTTGGAATCTGTTCTTCAGAAGCAGACTCGCTGTCACTGAATACACCTTGGCCAGTCTTGGTAGGATTCTGTTTTCTCTTGAAGATTGTAAACTTTTTGGAGTCCACAACATATTCTGGGATGAATGGACTGATTTGGAAAGCTTCCAGTTCAGTTGCTGAAATAGCTCTCAAGTAGTGGAAGCTGCGTGTATCAGGAATGGTCTGTGGTGGTTGGTCAGACCACAGGGCTGATAGTTCCTTCCTGACTGCACTGACTGTAGTGGAATCCATGTGCAGCAGTGATGTTAGGGCAAGCAGCCGAAGCTACAGCAACAAAGTCCTCTGATGAGCTGACTACAGCCTTGCCTTGCAATACTCTGTGCCACACAGCTCTTTTCACTGTACCACCCAACTCCATCCACAGGCCCTTTTACCATGAGCAGTGGCAAAGAAGCTCCAAGTCAGCTCTCTGTACATCTGCATGCAGAAGCTTGGGGTCCACAATAGTAGACAATGTGAAACGGTTCTTGAACTGGCCTCCTGCTCCATCAGAAAAAAAAAAAGGACATTCCTTATGCCAGTGTCAGAGGATGCTGCATGGTTGAGAATGGCTCTGTTAAATGCTGCCACTGAAAACTTGTCATGGTGAAGTTCATTACTAACCACAGCGTATGAAAACGACGACTTCTTCCTGTGTGCTTACAACAGCTGTAAATATGGTTGTTCCACTCTGGTCCCAATGGGCTGACATGATTTAATTCTGCTGTTTAAAGGCAAAATTTTCAGAAAAGTCCTCATGAAGAATGATTTCGCCATCTTCTAGGCTATCTTTGAGGGTTTTTTTTCTGACACAGTTGTGTTTTTGCAATAAAACTGTGCTTCCTGAGAGTTCTGAGCTGTCGAGTGAACTCTGCTTTTGCCTCTGAGATTGACATTTCCAAACTTTTCTTTTTGTTTCTGTCATTCCACTGAAGAATGGTACAACAGGTATCTTCATCATAGTCACCAAAGAGGCTTGATATTACATTTTTAATGTTGCAGCAGGTTTCGCAGTTGCCAAGATGACACTGCACAGAATCTGGGTCACAAACAGTCAAACGGATGACAGCCTTGGTATTTGGTAGGTCATGTATCATGGCCCTCAGTCCCTGACTCAGTAGCTCAAAATTCTCATGGTTTTGCAGTGCTCAGCAAACACTGTGATCTTTGTCTGAGATTGGAACGACATGAGTTGGTCGCAGTGCAGCAAAAGTAGACTTTCCAATTTTCAGATCAGGGTTCTCTCGCTTGAATTCCTGAAATGCTTCATTGACAGTGCTGAGCATTACTTTCTTTTGCACTTTTGTTTTTTCTCCATCTTTCAAAACTGTGACATAGTCTTTGCGACCAGGCAGCTGCCATGAAATGTTGTCACTGTTGAAGAAGGAAGCCACTGCTTCATGTTTCATTTGTGATTTTGGGTTTTTTGTTGGGATGTCGGTGTTTTTTTCAATGCTGAAGTCCATTGCAAGTTTTCGAACTACAGCTTTCTTTTTCTGTGGACTATACGGCAAAGATAATCTTGCCCTATTCATCGCTCGGCCAAAAGACTGCCTGGAACCAAAAGCCTTTGCTGGACTGATGTGCACTGGTGATTTCAAAGCCTTTTTTAACTTTTCTTTTTCTCGATAATCAGATTTCCTTTTTGTGCTCTTGACACTTTCCTCCTTCCTTTTGTTTTCACTCCACTGTGATCTGCATTCTTTTGCTGTTCTTTGTTTCTAAAATCTTTCTTTTGCCGTCAATCGCTTCTCTTCAGACATCCGTTGTCGGTACAGCCTCATCCGCTCTGCTGCTGATTTAGCTGGCATGCTTCTTTTTAGTACTGGTACAGACTCTGTTGACAGAAAGTGGTGAAATTGTCACTGATACGTAATGTTCTTTGTATTAGACCAGCTCTCAAAAGGTGCCCCTCAGGCTGCTAAAAATTAAAGTGATGTGGCGCTTCACATGGCTGTGTTTTTTGTGATGGCTAGACATCCAATATTCATGTTTTATAACAGAAAAGATGATACTTCCAATAGTTTACGAGTAAACAGCATGTAAACATGGGTCAGAAATAATGTCATTGTGACATGTGACCCAAATGATCCTTTTATAACTCATTTTTTCAAAGGCAGGTGAGAAATTAAACAGATGTGGCTGTATCAATGATGTTTTAGATCATATCTGAGCAGAAAGGAGCATAATCAATCTTCTAGAATTAAAGTTATGTAATAGTTAAGATGTCACAGTCACAAATGACACTTTCCAGTCATTACACTTTTCAGCATAAATACAAAAAAGCACTCTCAAACTCAAAATATGTGTGCAATTTGCCAAAAGATCAGCACCTTTTATTTCCTGATCAGTAATGTCATACACATTAAACATTCTATCTACTGATCAAAATCACGATGTCATTTGTGACAAAAACCCGACCGTGACAATACACCTTTTGGAAGTCACATGTCACACGTGACACCAACAAACAAACAAAAAGCAATGCAGGAATACTCATACTCATATTGTTGAGTGTAATTTGCCTAGATGATCAGCATCTTTAACTTCCTGATCAATCAAGCCATACACATTTAACACTCTATCTACTGATCAAAATCATGATGTCATTTGTGACAAAACCGACCGTGACAATACACCTTTTGGAAGTCACATGTTACACGTAACACCAACAATCAAACACAAAAAAAAATGTGCAGGAATACTGATACTTGTATTGTTGTGTGTAACTTGACAAAATGATCAGTATCACTTTACTTACTTATCAATACAGTTATACACATTAAACATTCCATCTACTGGTAAAAATCATGTCATTTGTGACAAAACCGACTGTGACAATACAACTCTGGAAGTCACACGTCACACATAACACCAACAAACAAAAAGAAGCAATGCAGCAACATGAATACCCATGTTGTTAGGTTAAATTTGTCAAGATAATCAACAACGTTTACTTCCTGATCAATAAAGTCATACACATTAAACATTTCATCTACTGGTAAAAATTCTGGCGTCCTTTGTGACAAAACCGATCGTGACAATACAACTCTTGGAAGTCACATGTAACACGTGACACCAACAAACACAAAAAGCAATGCGGCAATACTGACATACATACTGCTGTATGTTAACTAATTGAAAACATGTTTACAAAATGAAAATCTGATTTGAAAAATGTGCAGAGTGGTTGTTGAAACATAATTGTTTTCAAAACATGGTGTCATGCGTGACATGTTGCAAATGTGACACTCTACCAAAATGGTTGTCACACAAACCAAAAGCTTCCATGTAATAGTTAAATGATGTTGTGAATGTTACTGTCATTTGTATTCATATGTTTGCATCTATGCCTGTGTTTTGAATGTGCTCAAGTCTGGTTTATATGTTTGGTTTGTACAAAAACTTGGTGTCATTTGTGACATTCTGAAAAGAGAATATGAAAATAATAAACAGCACTTTGTGTCCATGGGAAACATGTATGGTGTGAGCAACACTGCCAACATTGTATTAAAAAAATGTGTAATATAACCATAAGCTCATACAGAAAACTATGGTTACCGTTAAAAAAAAAAAAAAAAAAAAAAAACATACTCCCACCACCCTCCTCACCCAAAAACCTTTTGAACTCCATACATGAATTTGAAATCTGTTCTTAAAAACTTGCTAAAGACATGCATATATGAAGAAACTGTTTGCCTACTCTTCAACAAACAACTTCAATATCCCTCACATGAAATGTGCTCGTGTCAAGGTGGGAGGAAGCAAAGATACCATTTTCTCTTACAAAACCTGTGCACCAAATCAAGGTCTTAAAATGGGGTGGGAGAATGTGGGTGGTTGGGGTCTATTGTTTTGAAAAGAAAAGATTTCTGTTGGTGGACTGTTTTCGTCAAATATCATCTTCAGTGGAGCACTCTGGAACAGGTGGCGTGGTTCCACAGATGTTTCTGGACACAGGGGCCAAGTGTACTGGTTCCGATTTCCCACTTATGTCATGAAGTTGACATAAATGGACTCCCCATCAACCATCGTCACCTGTTGACAGAAAAAAAAAAAACCCCAAAGTTAATTACATCCGCTTCTTTTCCTTACAGTTACAAGGAAAATAATAGTGAGCAGTGGTGACATCCATTGCTTGACCCACAGAACAAAGTTTGTTTTAACAAGAAGATAAGAATATCAAATCCAAGACATGAGCTAAGAAAAAATAAATACCAATCACACTGAAACAACTATGCAGCTGTGCAATCTCTTTTATGGGGCTGCCTCAAGACTTGACATTTACTACTTGTGGATTCCTGGTGCCAGGGCTTTGCAGTATAAGCCTTGGTGTGACTTAAGTTCTTGGATAAATTAAGAATATGACCTACCTGGCACACATAGAGTTTCCCGTCATCCCATCGTATTTCGTAAAACTCGTCAACGCTGATGGACCTCTGAAAGTTTTCAGCGAAAGTTTTCAGCATGGTTGTCTTCCATTGTTCCCTCCTTTGTCTGCGCTTCATCCAAAGCATCAGTTCCCATTTGTTCATCTGGACACCTGTCATAGATTACATTTCAGAGGTCAGATAATCAGTTAGCGTACACCTTTTAATAAAACTGGTAAAGTATAAAAGGCACACATCATTTGAATGTAAAGTCATACAAATGAGATTGAAATAAATCTGTGAACTTTTCTACATAGAGTGATAATAATACTACTAATAAAAAAAAACCTTACGTTTCTTGATGGCTGTTCTCTTGATCCTCTCTGATGGTGTGCTCCACATCATCTTCCTGTTTGGCATCTGTTGACCTGATATAACATAAAGCATGACAAACTTTTCAAGTATTACAAAGCATGTAATGCTAGTGTGACATTTTAGAAGTCTCTTTCATCAGTATATTACTGTGTACAGTTTATGGACTCAGAATTAATTTGACGACATAAAATGTGTGAAAAAAAGTACTTCGATTTGCCACAATTTTTCTTTTCAGTATAAGAAAGGCAACAATTAAGAGAGAATTAAAATTTAATGTTTGAAATAACATTCAAAGCCAGAAAATGTGTATAAAAGTATGCCATTATTGATAATTACACTTACACTCACCCTGACAGTTCCATCTGCTCTGCTTCTTGGACTGGTACGAGGGGCACCACATGGTTGGCGACCCAGTAGGCATGGTCCATGTCTTCACGACTGGATGACCAGAAAAGGTGTTCAGTCTGTTGAACTTTACCCAAAGGTGGATAAAAATTCACTGTTCATCACATGCTGAGCAGTTTCATCACCAAGGTGTGGGTACACAGAGCGAATATTCATCTGCAAGAAGCTTGCTGCTGAAAACATCTGCCAAACTCCACAATATGCTCTTCTGTTTTTGATGGACATTACTTCTGATCTGAAGCATTCTTTTAGGTCATCTCTGTCATGAAGTAATAAGATGTCAACAGGAGCAGAAGCATGAAGTGCCATGAAATGCAGAATATCTCCATTGTAGGTTGAGGATCATTCCAGGTATGTCTTGTCTGTGTAAAGGTCTTCATTTGCCACCATGTCAAGCGTCATTCTGACACGCATTTCAATATGGTTTTCTTCCGTCCCTGTAGACAAGACACTGAGGCAGCAACAGAAGCAGTTTCCATCACTGGCTACAGAGAGAGGTAGAAATTTCTGCCATAGATCCCCTGGGAGAAGAGTGACAGCAATCAAGTCCACTTCAAGGTTTTCAGACAGAGCTCCATTTTGTAGGATAGGCCAGGCTTGCATTTGGCTTCTGATTGTGTCACAAACATCTGTCAGTGATCATAAGAGTCAGCTTCTTCAAGCACTAACTGTGCAGTTGAAAACCATCTCTGCCTGAGTTCACAACTTTCTGGAACAGCAAGAACTGAAGGTGGGGCCTCAGGATTATCATCCAGGACTTCAGTCATTAGCAACTGATCTGGGGTAGGCCTACTTGCAGTTTTACGGGCAGGTTTTTCTGTGCCTGTCTTTTTGGACCTGACTGTATTGCTTTCCCAGATGCCTGTGAAGTCTTTGGTCACACATCCAGGTAAACCCAGACGACAACTGGAGCAGAAGCAAGAACGGAGTTTTGTTTGTACTCGCTGTACAGCACCATCCGGTTTGATGGCATGGATACTTTGAGTACTTGGCAATGTCATGTAGGCATCTGATCCAACACTGCGGTCAATATCTAATGTCTTGATGATTTCAAAATTTCTCACCAAGTGCTGACATTTCTCTTGATGATCAAGGACCTGAAGTGTGTCAATACAGAATTCTAGCAGGCTTTCAGCATTTTGAATGACTCTTTTCTCACTCGCAACAGCATGGGTAGCCATATTTTTTATGAGACCACCACATGAATCGCATAGCGACTTTGCCGTGGTGTGATCCAAAGAAATGCCTTTCTATGGTTATTTCTGGGTGTGCCTGTTCTAGTTCAGTTAAATGCACAAATGGTAGCTTGCTCTTGTACTGACTGCTGCACCCATCGCTGTAAATGATGACGGTTTTTCATGCCTTTCTTTTTCAAATGCAAGCAAAGTCTGTCACAGATGACTTTTGTCATTGCAGCATCATGCCGTATATCATCTGAAAGGTGTACAATGTATTCCTTCACAACTGCATCACAGTTTGCCTTCCTACACTTGTAGTGAATGACACATGGATGCACTGTGACTTGCCGATAACTCCAATGTGCTGCCGAGACTTGATTTTGGTATTTGCACAAATAGTTCTCAGCAAAGTCTACTGTTACCAAAGCATAGTCCTCTGGCATGTCTTTGATGAGTTCCTGGTATTGCTTCCGCTGCCATCTGGCATTTTTGAGATGCAAAGCAAGCGGCCTCATTTCTTCTTGCAATTCGCTGATCATCTCTGCGAATGTATCTACTTTTCCCACTCTATCTTTTGCCACATGAGGTGTTTTTTCCCATCTGCTCCAAGTGACAGTGTCCTGAATTTTTGTTCCTATCTCATTGACCCAAGACCTGATGACTCTGT
>JADBJO010006470.1:0-7500 GCA_016801955.1 Conus betulinus | reverse complement strand
TGTAATGAAACATTTTCTCACTGTGTGTGTGTGTGTGTGTGTGTGTGTGTGTGTGCGTGTGCGTGTGCATGTGTGTGTGTGTGACACTGTGTGTGTGTGTGTGCGTGTGTGTGTGTGTGCACGCACATCCATTTTTTCTGCAGTTTTATTTTCTTTTTTCTCACAAGTTTATTGCACATGCATGTCACTTTAAAAATGTTATCTAAATGAAATGACACTGCATGGCTAACTACAGCACATCACAGTTAAAGAAAACAGTACAAAAGGTATTTGTGTACTGAATGTATACTTAACATCGACACAGCTTGGACACAGAAAAGGTTACAGCACTGCTTGCATTAAGAGACCAAAATTCTTCTTTCTCCTTTGCATCCACAATATCACTCAAATGTGCCTAGTGCCAATAACAAAACGACAGTGCAAAGCTAGGCCAATGGATATTTCCAAGCATCAAAGTGAAAAACACACCTAACGCTGTATGGCCCAAAATGATAGTCACTCTACAAAATGAAACTGGCGAAACTGACAAACTAAGTAAACCCAGGCCTCATAGTTTATTTAATAATAAATTGCATGTTCAAAATTTTCCATGCTTGTGTCTGGTCAAAGTGCTGGGTTACCCTGCGATGAAGTGGTAATGCTACCATCTTGCCCATATGTTTAAAGGTGCATTAAAGCCATTTTACTGTTTTTCCAGTGTACAATGCATACTGGGATCAGGTAAATGCCAAGTGCAGGTTGTGTAATTGTGGCTTACACATTCAGCTCTATTGGGACTTGGCAGCATTATGCTGTCCGGATTCGCCTATTCTTTACATGTGTGCATGTGTATATTGTGCATGTGCTCATTCTATCAATGGGTGTGAGAGTGAATGTGTGTGTGTGTGTGTGTGTGTGTGTGTGTGTGTGTGTGTGTTTGTGTGTGTGTTTGGTTCTGCAGGAATTATCATCTTTTTTTTAATTGACATTGTTCTGTGTGATGTTACTTCTACTTTACATTTTGACTGCATTTGTCATGCCAGCTTCGCTCTTCCTCCTAACTGTTTTTATGAAATTACTGTACATTCCATGTAGATTCACTTGCTCTGTGACTGTCCAAAACATGTACAACACTCGTCAACAGTGCTGATAAGTGATGAATGTATTTCTTTCTATTCGCTTCTCCCTCTGTAATGTTATGGTATCGGATAGCGTCTAGTACTCACAATGACTCCGTTCAACCGCTGTATCGAGTACTTCGAGCCTAGGCGCCTCTTTCGCTGTCCTCTCACCCGGCGAGCATGGTTGGACTCTTGCACGAAAGGTGGTCAAGGGAGTTAACTCTACTATGCGCTTTTCAAATTCTCAGAAGTTGGTTGCACGAGAAGTAAGGAAGGCAAGATTTTTTTTATTTTATTTTTTTTTTAATCAGACATTGCCATACTAACAAAAGAAAGTCTTGTTTTGCTTTCAGAATTGCTAATTATTGGAATGCACTGCCTACTAACACCCAAATATGCAGCTGACGTCAACAGCTTAAAAAAAAAACTCCTAGATGAAGACCCTAAATTGAAAGACCTTTCCTTTAGTGTGGATTGAATATAATGTTATTTTATAAGATAGGCATGCAGCCAGACCGAAATAAAACTGAAAAATAATGAGGGGACCTAAGGCCTAAGGCCAAAAAGCCGGTCCCAGCTACTACGACTACTACTATTACTACTGGTGGAACATCTCCCTTTTCTTTGTTTAGTTGTGTTGTGTCCCTTTGTAGTTTTTAAAAGTGTCTTGTAAGTTTGGGCGAACTATCTTTGGTTTGGGTACAACAGTAACACAGTAACAGTTTGAATTTTAAAGAAAATAACAAACTTAAACATTAACACTTCGTTTGCTCAGTTACTCTTGAAATCTTGTTGGTCTTTCGACGACCCTTCCAGAACGTGTTGTACATTAGTAGTGTACTGGAATTTCATCTTGTCTTTGTCGAGTGTTACTTAGAACGCCTGCAGTCTGCTTCTGATCATCAGACTCCATAGACAAGTTTCCTTGTGTTCGTTGTTGGAGTGGCGTCTTTGACGCCGTCAGGTTCACTTGTATATTGTGGTTCGTGATGGTGTTGCTGTTGTTGTCTGTATTCACTTGTTTGTTGTGGAGGAAAGGAACAAATATTTGACCAAGTTAAACCAACACCTAGCTCAGACTGGCATTGATGATGAAATCACAGCATCTGAACTGGATGACGCAATAGCTAGATGCACTAAGGATAGTGCTCCAAGACCAGACAAAGTCAGCCCCCCCCCCCCCCACTCCCCCCCCTCTCCCCCCACCCGTTTGTTTGTTTGTTTGTTTGTTTGTTTGTTTTCTGCGCACTCCCGTAAAAACGCCGATAATGGTCAAAATGTTGACCGTGAGTGTACACGGAAGAAGAAGAAGAAAAAGTACGGTATGCTGATATCAAACCGCTCTCAGAAGAGGAGAGAGCCAAACTCTTCAGTCTCTATCAGGAAAGTTTTGATAAAAGCTATGTCCCAGAAGACTGGACACACAGCTACCTGAAAGCTTTACCGAAGTCAGGAAAAGATTATCATCAGGTAAATGGCTACCGCATACTCACTATGCAAAATATAGCAGGAAAGCTCATGGAACGAATCATAGCAAGAAAACTCGCAAGAGATCTTGAAAGTCGCAAAATCCTCCCATCAAATCAAGGAGGCTACAGAACAGGTAAAAGGTACATGGGAAAAATGCGGCCGCTTTTGCCTATGAAGTGTTCAAAGGATTCCAAAGAAAGGAAGAAACACTGGCTGTTGCAATAAATCTGGAAGATGCATACAACAAAGTCCAGTTCTCGCTTCTCATGGAACAGATCCTTGATAGCAGCGGCACTTCGGGAGCGAACCGTCATCCTGCGATTTGGAGATTGGACTTCTGAGCCTCATAAACTTTCTATGGGATTACCTCAAGGTTCTCCTCTTTCCCCTGTTTTGTACAATGTTTACACTAAAGGCCTAGCAGACACTCAACAGAAAACAGAATTGCTCGAGTGATGACATGCAGATGACGGCCTGATCTACAAAACATCAAAGAATGCTGAAGAAAGAACGAAAGCAGTTCAGCAACAGTTGAACAACATTGCTCAGTGGTGTCAAGAAACTGGATCGTCCATCAACCCTACAAAAGACAAGACATTAGTCTGTCTGCACTCTCAACAACAAGACATCAGGAAAAGTACCCTCACCAGTTTCCTTCAATGGAATACCAATTGAATCAACTAACAACCTACGCTATTTGGGTGTAGGCTTTGACAGAATGCTAACCTTTAGAAAAGCATGTTGAGAATATTGTTCTTAAATGCCCAAAAAAGGCTTATCTGCCATGAAAGCAATGGCAGCTAAAGGCATTGAACAGCGCCATCTCTACCGACTGTATCACGCACTTGTACTCAGTGTGATAGATTATGGATTAGGGCTTACAACACTGTCCAACAGCAACCTTCTCAAATTAGAAAGAATTCAAAATGAAGCAATGAGATGATCCTGGAACCACAAAGGACACACCAGTTTAAACTAAGTGCGCCTACCTGCTCGACCTTCCTTCAATGCAGACAAGACACAAGCTGGAAACAGGTGAAGGCATATTTCAGAGCCCTTGAACTGAAGGGACTTGTGATTGTCTTTCACCATCTTCTTGCAGCTACCACATGGCTCATTGGTGGAAATTTTCGCAACAGAGGTTAAACTTCCTGATGCTGAACTCTTTCTGGTCATTATCAGATGCTTGTCGTCTGACTTCCACAAACAAGAAGTGTAGTGAACTTGAGAACAACTCGGTCGCAACGCAGCTCACTGTAGTAGTAGAGTTATACGAAAGAACTCTATCACCCTCTGAACTGATTTCACCTTATCTTCACGGCTGGCGGCAGTGATTACACATTTACCGTCACCTTATCAAAAACTGGAACCTGTAGTCATCCATAACATGCAACTAAACCTTGTACACGAACGACAGATCATTATCATGCAATCATAAGACTATAACAGTGTGTAGGCACATTCAGAGTCATTGCACAGGCAAAAGGACCGAAGGAACACAAAGAAACAAAAAAAACCAGAAGTCGTATGACGTGGGAGCACGAATTGCCAGGTAGATGACAGCCCCAATTCTTCTTTGCACCTGTAGCCTCTTTACAATGTAGCAGATTACTTCCGGTTGCAGCACGGGTTGCCAGATAACGGCTCCAATCTTTCTTTGCACGTTCAGCTCCCAAACAGTGGAACAGATTACTTACGGTTTCAGATGCCAGTGGACAGTAATAACTAATAGGCAAGGGTAGCAATACAGGTAGAACTGAAGCAACAACCAATCACCCAGAGATCAACTGAAGCCGTTCAGGACAGCGAAAAACACAATCAGTTCTAGGGGCAAATCCAGGAAGTACAGGCACGGAGTAATTTCTATCCTCACCAGCCTCTTGTAGTTATAGTGGAAGTATTTGCACTCACGAACAGAAGAAGGCATGAGTAGCAACACAGGCAGAAATACTGGAGCAACACAAATTACTCAGTAACCACTGAAGCCATGCAGGACAGTGAAAAAACACCGCCAGTTCTAGGGGTACATCAAGGAAGCACAGAAACGGAAGCAGTTTTTATCGTTTTCAGCCGCTTCGATAGCGAACGAAAGTGGAAGTAATCACACTCAAAACACTCGCCTAGAGTGTCCGGCATGGGCAGCAACCAGGGCAAAACGCAGCCAGACACAATTCCACTGTAGGCATAATCGTAGTTGGGACACAAATGGAGAGTATTCATAGGCAAGCTGGTGATGTGACGACGTTGAGTACACCTAAATGTAGGAAAAGCGTCGCCATCTTGGTCCTATGTTCACTGAGTAGTTCTTCTTCTTCTTCTTCTTCTTCTTCTTCTTAGGCGGCCAACATCGTTGTGTCGATGATTATGTCGCGCTAAGGGAGGTTGCATTGTAGCGCAGTAGTGAGGGAATCAGCAAAATAGGGAGGGGGGGGGGGGGGGGGGGGGGGGGGGTGGGGTGTGTATTTGAACAGGAGGCAGTAACTGGCATGGTTGGATGGGAGGTGGTGGAGAGGAGGGTTGGGGTGGGGGGGGGGGGGGACAGGGAGGACTTGAAGTTTGGTGTTTACAGGTGAGAGGCCAGCCTGATCTTGAAAGAGTCCAGCGACATGGCCATCACAACCCTCTGAGGCAGTCTGTTCCATTCCGGGATAGTCCTTGGAAAGAAAGACATCTGTCGGTATTTGGTTCTATGGGAAGGAATGTCGTAGCAGAGGGAATTGTTCTTTCTGGAGCTCAGCCTGCTGCTGGTTGGCTTTGGCAGGTAGATTGAGTTGATGGAGATGTGTCCATGATGGTATTTTAGAGAACATCTCCAGGCGAGCTCTCTGTCGTCGCTGTTGGAGTGTTGGCCAGTCGAGGGATTCGAGGTTGAGTCAACGCATGAAGTTTGGTGGTAGGAGTTTGAGACCCATCTTGCTGCTCTGCGTTGATTTTTTTCGATGGCCTGGGTCTCAACTGCAGTGTACGGATCCCACACAGTGGCTGCATACTCAAGAATCGGACGGACAAGGGTTTATATACGCGGTTTCCTTCGTCCGCTTGTTGCCGATCTTGAGGTTGCGCCGGAAAAAAGTCCAAAGGTCTTATTGGCTTTACTGGCGATAGCATTGATATGGGATTCCCACTTCATGTCATCCTGGATGGTGACTCCCAGGTACTTTATGCTACTGGCATTCTCAAGAGTGTGCCCGTGAAGCTCATACGCTGGCGTGATCTTGCTCCGCTTGCGGGTGACGCTCAGCATGGAGCACTTCTGAGGGTGGAATTCCATAAACCATTTCTTCTCCCAGATGGTGAGGGAGTTGAGATCTTGCGGCGTCGTCTGATCTGCTTTCCTTTTAATGGTCCTGCTGCACATGGTGTCGTCTGCAAACAAACGGACTTTGACTTGATACCGTCAGGGAGAGGTCGTTGATGTAGAGCAAGAAGAGGCATGGCCCAAAGACTGATCCTTGTGGGACTCCCGACTCCACAGGGACAAAGTCAGATCTGGCTCCCTCAACTACAACAGCCTGCTGTCTGTCTTTGAGGAAATTCTCAATCCATGCACTGGTGCGGCCTCCAATGCCCTAGCGACGTAATTTGTGGACAAGAAGGGCATGGTTGACTTTGTCAAAGGCCTTGGAGAAATCGAGGACAATGGTGTCCTCCTGGTTGCCTCTCTCAAGTTCTTCTGTCGTTTCGTCCACATATCCGAGGAGCTGAGTCTCGCAGGACCGTCCGCTTCGGAAGCCGTGCTGCTCTGGACAGAGAATGTTGTAAGCCTCAAGGTGGGACATCAGATGGCTGGTGAAGATGTGCTCCATCAAGTTGCTATGCAGGTGAGGGAGATGGAGCGGTAGTTGGCTGCCTGGTATCTTTCTCCTTTTTTGAACACGGGGGTGGTGACATGGGCCAACTTCCAGTCTAGAGGCAATATTCCGGTTTCATAGGAATTTCGGAAGAGCAAGGTGAAAGCTGGCTTGAATATTGAAAAGGCCAGATCATCATCATCACCTTGACGTCATCGTCGTCATATCATCATCCATCATCATCATCATCATCATCATCATCATCATCATCATCATCAACGTAACGTCATCATCATGACGTCATCATGAATATTAGCAGTAGCAGCAGCATGACTTCATCATCATCATCATCATGACGTCATCATCATGCTAATCATCATGGCGTCATCATCATCATCATCATCATCATCATCATCATCATGACTACATCATCATCATGACTACATCATCATCATCATCATCATGACGTCATCATCATGCTAATAATCATGGCGTCTTCATCATCATCATCATCATTATGACGTAATCATCATCATGACTACATCATCATCATCAATATTATGACGTCATCATCATAATCATCATCATCATCATAATCATTATCGTTAGCCAGACACAGTGATGGTTTATGTACCAGCCATCAAAATGAACGGAGCTTACCACTGTTTCTACGAATGCCCGAATAACAGCAACATCGCCACCAGAACCTTTTCTCGGGCATTGACCATGAGCGTGACGTCAGGGAGAAAGATTGTGTTACTTTGGTGACGTCACGACTCAAATCACATGAACGTAGTTCTGAGTTTCGTTTCGTTTGTGAAACCGATGAGACTGATCATAGTCAATGTTGTAGACTGGTGGTGATCTTGGTGGTGAACTGATTATAGTTCAGTGTCGCCGACTGATTAAGGTTCAGTTTAGTGATGAGTATGGTTCGTAATTGAAGACTCATTATAGTTCCTCGTTGAGGACATACTATACTTCAGTGTTGTCGACTGATTGTGGCTTAGAGTTGTCGAGTATTTAGTGTATGGTTCATTGTAGTGGCCTAATTTATGATTCATTATGGTAGACTGATAATGGTTCATTCCTGTAATCTGAATATTGCCCCCACCCCACCCCCCACGCATACACGCACG
>JADBJO010006469.1:125080-133127 GCA_016801955.1 Conus betulinus | reverse complement strand
CGAGGGTCATTCGCGAAGTTCAGCCACTGAAACGGAGCAGTTTGCGGGCAGAGAAAAAAATCCGACATATTGCCTTACCTTGTAGATAAAGAAGAAAGGACACAAACGGGATACAAGAGACAGGAAATCTTTTCGTGCGGAAGATGCCTCACTATTCACATCTTGTGGACAAAAAAAAAAAAATCACGCTCTACTCATTTTGAGACCAACCCTATAAATGGACATCAAAGCTTTGGTTTTCAAACGCCACACTCCCTCCAAGCCACTTATTCAGCGAGTTTTTCTCTTCCTGCCTCCCATTGGCTGAAAAGGCTATCGTGCTAATAACCCCTTTGTCACAAGCCTTGTCATTGGTGAAGCTCGAGCCCCGTGACTCTTTCTCCTTCCCGCGCTTCTCGTCACGTGACAGCTGCGGACCAATCAGCGACAGGATGACCGGCGTGAGGAGAACGGCGTGCAGCAGTCCGAAGAGAATGACCAGGAACATGATCTGGAAGAACGTGCGGAAGATGTAGGACTCAGACAACACCAGGACCACGATCCCAACGAAAGACGACAGCCCCCCGTTCAGGATGGGCCCCGAAGCGTGTACCAGCGCGTGCCTAGCGCGCGCCTGGCGCGTGCGCTCCTCTGACGTCATGTAGGCCGCGCAGACGTGCGCGCTGAAGTCGACAGAGAAGCCCACGCTCATGATGAGAGTGGATCATGGTGACGGAGTTGAGCGTCAGCCCCCACAGCGACATGAAGCCGAAGATGCCCGCCACGATCATCCCCACGTTCAGCAGCACCAGCATCACCATCAGCGGATGCACCAGCAGCACGAAGGAGACCACGAACATGGCCACCAGAGTCACGCCCACGGTGAGTAGCGTGTTGGGGACGATGGCGGCGTACTGCTCGAAGAAGACGAAGATAGGCTGGTAGGCGAAGACCTTCACCTGGGCGCGGTCCGCGACGGCCCTCATCCGGAACATCAGATCCGCCTGCCGCCGGGACTCCGTCACGTGACCGCTGTACACGTGACACCGCGAGGCCTTGATGACGTCACGTTCCTCGTCGATGACGACGTCGCTGACGTAGTAGGGGTGCTGGGGCAGAAATTGGTGGCGGAAGTTGTGGATGAAGGTTCCGTTGGAGGAGGAGGGGGAGGAGGGGGGAGGAGGAGGAGAGAAAGGCGGGGGAGAAGAGGAACTCCAGCCAGCAGGACAGTGCCCGGGGGTTGATGTCGGGGTCCTCACGAGCCTCCTGCAGAACATTCCTGACTTGCAGGGCCGTGCTGCTGTTGGAGTAGTCCAAGGGCTCGTCGAACACGAAGCTGAGCGACAAGACACACACACAGTGAACATGGTGTGTGTGGGTGGGGTGGGGGGGGGGGGGGGGGGTCCTCCATCAGAACATTCCTCACACACTAACCCAACACTACACGACATTCGGACACCCGGCAGCTGATGTTAGTACACTCTACAAATGTAGTGAAGGCTTTGTGTTTATTTAATGTCTTTTTATTCTGACAAAGGGTTCATTAGTTGCTGGACTGATGGATTGATTGGCTGACTTAGATACTGAGTCATTGATTAGTTGACTGATTTGTCGATTCACGGTTTGATTTATTCATTCATTCATTCTTTCATTCATTCGATTTGACTTGATTGACTAAATGACGTGCTTTGAGTGACTGAATGACTGGCTAATTGGCTGACTTACTGATTGACTAATTGATAGATTGATAGTCTGATCAATACATTAACTGCATAATTGTTGTATGGTAATTGTGAACACAGGTCTGCAGTTATAACTGAATTGTACTCTGTGCAAGTGTGCGTGCGTTCGTGCGTTCTTGCGCGCGCGTGCGCGCGCGCGCGCGCGCGTGTGTGTGTGTGTGAGAAGAGAGAGAGAGAGAGAGAGAGAGAGAGAGAGAGAGAGAGAGCAGAGGCAGACAGACATACAAGCAGGCAGGTGGATGGATGGATCGATAGAAGGATGGAAAGAGACAGACAGATAGAGATGTCGGTCGGTCTGTTTGTCTGTCTGTCTGCCTGTCTGTCGGTCTGTTTGCTGGTCTGTCTGACTGCCCGCTTGTCTGCCTGCCTGCCTGCCAGCCCGCCTGTCTGCCTGCCTGTCTGCCAGTCTGTCTCCACCTCCTCACCTGATGGGGAAGCTGACGCCAAAGATGCCCCTCCTCCCACACGTTGTACTTGTAGTAGAAGGAGGACGGCAGCACCAGGTTCCTCCTCCTCAGGCCCTGCTGCAGCCCGCAGGTCCCCCCCACACCGACAGCCCTGCACCGCCACACCGTCACACACACACACACACACACACACACACACACACACACACACACACACACACACACACTGGGTCAGGGACACACAGGCACACGACACAAAGGGCGGGGAACTTGGGGAGGGGGGGGGGGGGGTGATGAGGAAGCAGGGAAGGAGCTGGACGAGAAACTGAACAAAGAGGAGGAGACAAAGACAAAAGAAGAAGATGGAGAATTGGAAGAAGGGAATGAGAAGGGGAAAATGATGAATCAAGGAAGAGGGAAAGAGATCCGAAGGTGGAAGGACGGACGAAAGAGAGGAAACAGAGGAGCGGGGCGGATACGAGTAAAATGTTGAGTCATGGAAAGACAAGAAGAAGAACAAGATCAGCAACAACAACATTAAGAACAATAACTGGGAGAAGGGAGGAGAGGAGGAGAAGGAGGTGGCTTAGGCTAATGAGAAGGGGAAAGAAGGGAAGAAGGGTTGGGGGAGAAGAGGAATGTTAAGAAGACGGAAGACGAGTACACCGATAATAGCACAGACAAGGGAGTAAACGCACCCCTGTCAATTGCGACATACACGCGCGCGTGCGCGCGCGCAGAGAGCAGAGAGAGAGAGAGAGAGAGAGAGAGAGAGAGAGAGAGAGAGACAGACAGACAGACAGACAGACAGACAGAGACGGAGACGAGACAGGCAGACAGTCAATAAGTAAGACAGTAAGAAAGACAGAGACAGACAGACAGACAGACAGTCAGTATAACAGAAAGTGACAGACAGACAGACAGGCAGTCAGTAAGACAGAAAATAAAGACAGACAGAAGAGAGAGAGAGAGAGAGAGAGAGAGAGAGAGAGAGAGACAGACAGACAGACAGACAGACAGAGACAGAGAGAGAGAGAGACAGAGAGACAGACATGTAGAGGAGAGATGGCTTTCTGCCTCCACCTGCTGGGATGGGAGGTGGAGGGAGGGGGGGGGGAGAGAATGTCAGGAGCACGTGTCTGCAGAAAGCCAGAGACAGGAAAGCAAGAGGGGGAGAGACAGTACTTTAAAAAAAAGGGGACCTTAGGTATAAACTCTTCAGTCGATCAGACTCGTTACCAGAGAATTCCTTGTGTTCATTTAGCGGCAAGAGGGAGAGAGACAGTACTTTAAAAACAAAGGGGACCTTAGGTATAAACTCTTCAGTCGATCAGACTCGTTACAGAGAATTCCCTTGTGTTCATTTAGCGGCAAGAGGGAGAGAGACAGTACTTTAAAAACAAGGGGGCCTTAGGTATAAACTCTTCAGTCGATCAGACTCGTTACCAGAGAATTCCTTGTGTTCATTTAGCGGCAAGAGGGGGGAGAGACAGTACTTTAAAAACAAAGGGGACCTTAGGTATAAACTCTTCAGTCGATCAGACTCGTTACCAGAGAATTCCTTGTGTTCATTTAGCGGCAAGAGGGAGAGAGACAGTACTTTAAAAACAAAGGGGACCTTAGGTATAAACTCTTCAGTCGATCAGACTCGTTACCAGAGAATTCCTTGTGTTCATTTAGCGGCAAGAGGGAGAGAGACAGTACTTTAAAAACAAAGGGGGCCTTAGGTATAAACTCTTCAGTCGATCAGACTCGTTACCAGAGAATTCCTTGTGTTCATTTAGCGGCAAGAGGGAGAGAGACAGTACTTTAAAAAACAAAGGGGCCTTAGGTATAAACTCTTCAGTCGATCAGACTCGTTACCAGAGAATTCCTTGTGTTCATTTAGCGGCAGAGGGGGAGAGAGACAGTACTTTAAAAACAAAGGGGGCCTTAGTATAAACTCTTCAGTCGATCAGACTCGTTACCAGAGAATTCCTTGTGTTCATTTAGCGGCAAGAGGGAGAGAGACAGTACTTTAAAAACAAAGGGGGCCTTAGGTATAAACTCTTCAGTCGATCAGACTCGTTACCAGAGAATTCGTTGTGTTCTTTTAGCGGCAAAAGGGGGAGAGACGGTACTTTAAAAACAAACAAAGGGGACCTTAGGTATAAACTCTTCAGTCGATCAGAACTCGTTACCAGAGAATTCCTTGTGTTCATTTAGCGGCAAGAGGGGGAGATAAGTACTTTAAAAACAAAGGGGGACCTTAGGTATAAAACCCTTCAGTAGATCTGACTCGTTACCAAAGATTTCTTTGTGTTCATCTGGGGGCCCAGTGTCTAAACATCTGTTTTCTTCCGTTTTGACCTGTCCCTGCCCCCCCCCCCCCCCCCCCCCCCCCCCCCCCGCAGTCATTAGACTTTGAAACAAACCTATGAGTTCATCTGTGTTTAACACAAATACCAAAGGTTAAAGGTCAAAGTCCTTTTTAGCCTGCCGGCCGCAGGGGCTGTGAATTGTTGAATGTTCACCGTACGCGCGGCACGGCACGATGGAGGGCGGAGCTTATCCTTCTCCTTCCGCCGCCTTCAACCTTCCCTGAACTGAATCAGGTGTCCATTTACTGCTGGGTGGACAGAGAGGGGTTTCCTGGCGAAAGAAACACCGACTCTTTATGACGTAGATGATCATGGAACACTATTAACACCAATTTGCCGCTGGACTGCTCGCTTGAAATCTGATAAAAACCTATCAAACAACATGGAGACGGAGGAGAGGAAGCCCAAAGAGACAACGGAGAGACAGACAACAGCACCACGGTTCAGATAAAGGCTGTTCCCAGGAACCCAGGGATAGCAGCAGCTGCTCCCCACAACGGAGAGACAGTCAACAGCACCACGGTTCAGATAAAGGCTGTTCCCAGGAACCCAGGGATAGCAGCAGCTGCTCCCACAACGGCTGAACGGGATCCTCATCACCGACTGCATCAAAGCCCAAAGCAAAGGAAATTATCAGAAGAAACATCCTCATCATTGCTATCACCACCACCACCTACTGTAAGGAAAAAAAGCAAACAAACCAAACTTGATGAACTCATGAAGTAGACACATGGGCATATACCAAGCGTATGCTTTCGCAGCTTTTAGAGGAAAAAAAGATTTAGTTTCTAGATGTTGGATCAGCAGACAGGAAGCACCAGCAAAGTTGAGAACTGTCTACAGCACAATGACCCAGAAAGCACAAGGCACTACACATCCCGCAATGATGATCAAAAAAAAAAATTGCAGTCGCTTGTCCAGTTTCAACACTAATAACGAAATCACCTATGTTTTTCACTCTCCTAATAAGAGGTAAGGGTTGTGGGGTTGGGGGACTTTTCTTTCTGAATAAGATGAAGGAGGGTGGGGGTGGATTCCCTTCCCTCCCAGCAATCTCCGTACCCAGATACCCGGCGAAGCAGACGATGATGACGACCTTGGCCGGGGTCCACAGCACCAGCCGAGGCAGCAGCAGGCGGGGGGCCCTCTCACACACACTCTCGTCCTGCCCCTCCCGCTCTGGCACCGCCCCTCCACAGCAGCCAGTGTAGCAGCACGTGCGGCCCTCCTCCTGGAAGACAGGGAGACAGGGATCCTGACATGTCAGAGCCAGCACAGCGGAATCCGGCAATTCCAGAACAGAAGCTGGAACTCGCGGATGTAGGAGGGAGAGTGGTTAGGATCGAGGAATGGGAGAATGGAAGAAGAGAACAGAGAATGAAAGGAAACAAAATAGAAAAGAGAAGGACTAATGAAGAAGGGAGAGTGAGGTATATAAATAGATAGATAGATAGATAGATAGACAGATAGATAGACAGATAAAATAGACAGATAAAAATACATACATACATACATACATAGAGAGAGAGAGAGAGAGAGAGAGAGAGAGAGAGAGAGAGAGAGAGAGATAAGTGAATGTACTTTTAGATACAGAACACACACACACACACACACACACACACACACACACACACACACACACGCACGCACACGCACGCACGCAAACGCACACGCACACACACACACACACACACACACACACATCCCATTTAACCCCGTCATGATCAAAACCACCCTACCTTAACTCCATTTGTCCGTCCACTTACACTGCCCACCCCCTCTCCCACACAGCCGTACCTTGAGTTGTTGTCGGGTTTTGACCTTCCTGCAGGTATAGTTGTGTCGGCTGCTGTACATTCGTCGTCCGTGTAATGCCATGCACCCCCCGAAAAACGACAGGTTGGTCAGGTAACACAGAAAGACTGCAGTACCTGTAGACAACATGAACAACAGGTTGCTACCTGAAGACAACATGAACAACAGGCTAGTCAGGTAACACTGGAACACTGCAGTACCTGTAGACAACATTTACAACGTTAGTCAGGTAACACTGGAATACTGCAGTACCTGTAGATAACATGAACAACATTGGTCAGGCAACACAGGAACACTTCAGCACCTGCAGACAACATTAAGAACGGACTGGCCAGATAACACAGAAAGACTGCAGTACCTGTAGACAACATGAACAACATCGGTCAGGCGGCACAGACACACTGCAGTACCTGTAGACAACATGAACAACGTCGGTCAGGCGGCACAGACACACTGCAGTACCTGTAGACAACATGAACAACATCGGTCAGGCGGCACAGACACACTGCAGTACCTGCAGACAACATGAATAACATTAGTCAGGCCGCACAGACACACTGCAGTACCTGTAGACAACATGAATAACATTGGTCAGGCGGCACAGACACACTGCAGTACCTGTAGACAACATGAATAACATTAGTCAGGCGGCACAGACACACACTGCAGTACCTGTAGACTACATGAATAACATTAGTCAGGCGGCACAGACACACTGCAGTACCTGTAGACAACATGAATAACATTAGTCAGGCGGCACAGACACACTGCAGTACCTGTAGACAACATGAATAACATTAGTCAGGCGGCACAGAAAGACAGCAGTACCTGTAGACAACAATAGATTGGTCAGGCGTCACAGAAAAACTGCAGTACCTGTAGACAACATTGACAACAGATTGGTACCTGGGGACATCAATAACAGGTTGCACGTTGGTCAGGTAACACAGAAACACTACAGTACATGGAAACAACAACAAGGTGGTACCTGTAGACAACATGAACACCACTGGTCAGGAAGAACACAGCAGTACCTGAAGACAGCATGAACAAGTTGGTACCTGAAGACAATATGAACAACAAGTTTGGTACCTGAAGACAATATGAACAACAGGTTAGTCAAGTAACACAGGGACACTGCAGTACCTGTAGACAACATGAACAGCATTGGTAGGGTAACACAGGAACACTGCAGTACCTGTAGACAACATTAACAACAGGTTGGTTGGATAACACAGGATAATTGCAGTACCTGAGGACAACATTAACAACAGGTTGGTTAGGTAACACAGGGATAATGCAGTACCTGAGGACAACATGAGCAACAGGTGGTTGGGAAACATGGGAACAATGCAGTACCTGAGGACAACATTAACAACAGTTTGGTTAAGTAACACAGGTTAATTGCAGTATCTGAGGACAACATGAGCAACAGGTTGGTTGGGAAACATGGGAACAATGCAGTACCTGAGGACAACATTAACAACAGTTTGGTTAAGTAACACAGGTTAATTGCAGTATCTGAGGACAACATGAGCAACAGGTTGGTTGGGAAACATGGGAACAATGCAGTACCTGAGGACAACATTAACAACAGTTTGGTTAAAGTAACACAGGTTAATTGCAGTATCTGAGGACAACATGAGCAACAGGTTGGTTGGGAAACATGGGAACAATGCAGTACCTGAGGACAACATTAACAACAGTTTGGTTAAGTAACACAGGATAATTGCAGTACCTGAGG
>JADBJO010006469.1:117580-120080 GCA_016801955.1 Conus betulinus | reverse complement strand
GTGTAAATGGAAGAGAACGAGAATACATAAACAGCTGACAAAAGAGACCAAAAAAATAAATAAATAAATAAATAAAAGAAAGACACTGCGTGAAAGAATGACAGAAACAAAATAGAGAAGACAGACAGGAGAGGTGGGGGGGGGGGGGGGGGGGGTGGTGGGGGCGTAAACAAGGTAGGAAAAGGAAACAGATTGCGAAGTGAGGAAGAGTGAGAGAAACCAGGCAGAAAAGATGAGACCTGAAAGACAGTGTTCAGGGTCTAAGTGACACGTGGAAATTCAGAACTTCCTCTACAAACAACAAAACGCTTTTCTGACGGACAGGCTAAACATGGAGCCAACAGACCGTTCTCTCACACACAAAAAGAAAGAAAGAAAGAAAAAAAAAAAAAACAAGAAAGAGAAAGAAAGAAAGATAAAACAAGAAAGAGAAAGAAAAAAGATTAAACAACCGAAAAAAGGCAAAAAAAGAGGTCTGACCTGAAAGACACATTAAGAGTGTCGCCGACACACAGAAATGAACCTCTTTGTCTCTTGACATTAAAACGCTTTTCGGACAGACATGCTAAAAATCGAGCCGACAAACGGAAATCCACCGCTTTTTTCTCTTAAAAACAACAACAACAACAAACAAACAAACAAACAAACAAAAAAAGGAAAAGAACAGGACAGACCTGAAAGACAGGGGTTCAACCAACACACGGAAATCGAACCTCTCTCTCCAAACCACACCGCTCCAGTGACACACTGTCTGAGGCTAACAACAGGACGTGACCAGCCGGAGTGGACGGCCAACAAAGGTTCCCTGACCTGAAGTAAGGAGAAACTTTAAGGACAGGTGGTCGTCAGAACACCTGCAGAGAAGACTCTCTCATGCACGTCTTTGGGCCTTGAGCTCACATTCAGTTCAACACAATATTCGTTTGCTTTCAGCCCTTCTAGGGCATGGAGGATCACAACAGGCAAACAGTCACCACTTTTAATTGTTTTTAAAAAGGAAATAAAAATGAACCAGTAACACGGAAAATCGCATGGTTGAATATTCAAGGACATTACTGATATGCCTTGATCAAGAAAATATTTCATGCAGAAAAATCAAAGTATCCTGCTTCATTTCATGTTCTCAGAGAAATTCAGCGGACATGTTTTTGTTTCTTCTTTCGTGTACCCGGATTAATTCAGCAGTCATTTTTTTTCTATCGTGTACCCGGATTAATCCACCAGACATTTTTTTCTATCGTGTACCCGGATTAATTCAGCAGAAATGTTTTTCTTTCGTGTACTCGGAAAAATTCAGTGGACATTTTTGTCATTTCATGTACTCGGATAAATTCAGTGGATTTTTTCTTTCATAGACTAGGATAAATTCAGCGGACATTTTTTTTTTTATCTTTCATGTAGTCGGATAAATTTACCGCACATTTTTTTTTTTACTTTTAGGTACTCAGATGACTTCAGTGGACATTCTTTTTCTTTCATGTGCTTGGATAAATTCAGCGGATTTTTTTGTTGTTGTAAGTACTGCTAAATTACCTCACACACGAGCTGGCCAAGCCGCGTCCAACTCATCACTCCAAGATGACCTTCTGCTGTTGCTGTTTTTTTTTTTAGGGGGGAGGGGGAAAAAACGGGGGAGGGGGGAGGGGGACATGGAAAGGGGACAGGGGCTGTGCGTGGATTGAAACTCGCACCTCTAGAATGGTCGGGTGCTTCATGGTGAAGCCGTCTTGTATGTGCGTCTGAACCACCTAGTTATCGGAGGTCTGAGGAAAGCTGGAGGGGGGCCGCAGTCTTTATAAACATCTCTTTTGTTCCTTCTGCACCAGCTCCAGCCGGAACTCTTTTCGGCAGCATCTGCCAGTCTCTTTAGGCGGGTCTTTTTTTCCTCTCCAGAAATCAAGAGCTGTTTCTTCAGATTATAGCCGATATGCCTGTAACCCCCCTTCTCCCCCTCCCCCCTCCCCTTTCTTTTATACTGATCAATGAGGATGCGGCTACGGATTTCCATTCACATCTTAGACTACATGACAGGGCTGTGCTCTACGCTTACTTTCATAATATAGCCTGACGTCAACCAGGCCGAGAGATACAGACACCAGCAGCGTTGGTCAGGAAATTTGAGCCACACTCTCAGAGACGTATCCTTTATAAGAGGATGAAACTCGACTGTGTGGTCCTAGTCTTCCCTAATGGACCCACAGCAAACCCATTTCTGGACAGGAACTGATCGGAAAGAAAAATCCTACAAACAGCTCTAATAGGAATCGAACCCACGATCTCCCAGCCGGGAATCCACGACGCTGACCACTTGGCAACAGGGAGTCTGTCTACATGTTCCCCCGTACCTTGAAGTGCGGGCTGTCTACACATTTCCCTGTACCTTGAAGTGCGGGCTGTCTACATGTTCCTGTACCTTGAAGTGCGGGCTGTCTACATGTTCCCCTGTACCTTGAAGTGCGGGCTGTCTACATGTTCCCCCCTGTACCTTGAAGTGCGGGCT
>JADBJO010006469.1:97580-100080 GCA_016801955.1 Conus betulinus | reverse complement strand
GGAATTTTTCCTTTTAGTCTCTAATTATCTATGATTATACATCATTCACATAAAACCCTTTACACATGACATATGACCATGATGAAAATGATGATGACGATGGAATGGATAACAATTATAATAACAATGATGGTGATGATCATTATAATAGTCATAGTATTACATAAATCAATAAATAAATACATCGACACATAATGAATAAACAGAAACACGTAGCACTCGGTCTTGTGAGCACAGCACGTACAAACATTCCACATAGTCTGCTGTGTGAAACATACACCAGCCCATACCTGTCTTGTCAGTAAACCAGCTGCCATATTCCAGCTGCGGTCTCACCAGCAAAATTTGCGCCAACTTTCGACCAGATCACCTTCTTCTTCTTCTTCCTTGTCTAGAGCCGGGCCAAATTGGCGTTGTAGGCTCTGCTGTTCAGTTGAGTGCCGGCCGGTTGGATGGCTTTTTGAGTAAAACAGGATTTAAAACTAGATCTCTTGAGTGGAATATGCACAAACTTCCCACTGGGTCTTGTAACTAAAGCACGTGGGCCTACAGGTTTTCAAATGGATCTAGTGCGTAAAACGTGTAAACACTTTTCGCTGAATCTTACAACAAAACGTGTGAAAAACATGTACACACTTTCAACTGGATTTGTGAATAAAGCATAAACACACTTTTCGCTTGTAGTGTAACACATGTACACAGTTTCATTGCATATCTTGTGAGCAAGCTGAACCCACTTTCAACTCAGTGTTCGGAGTAAAGTTCGCGTACACACTTTCCTCTCTGTGTTTTAAAAAATAACTGACCACGACGTTGAGTAACGCGTATGTAACAATGCGTGATAAGTTTCACAAAAGAAATAAAGTTTCAAAAACAAATCCTTTGGACATTTTTTACACAATTAAAAGACGTCCGGTTAAAAGACATAAGGGAAATTATTGTCCACTGTAAACAAAAAAAAAAACAACAACAGCAAAAAACAAAAATGAAGAGCCGCCAGGACTCCAGCTGGCTAATTTATGACGGTCCTGCGGACTATTTCTGACTCAACGCGTGTCACGTGCCTTTCGCCCATCTATCATGACGCGGCTTCCGCTGTCGGCTGAGCGAAAAAAAAACGGCACGATCCCCGACAGTGGCAATGCTAGCTTTTGAAAGCAGGGGCGGGAGGGGGGAATCATTCGGGGTCAGGTCGACTGTTGTTGTGGTGGGTCGAGGCCTTGGTACTTGGCTGTCAGCTGAGGTCCAAATAAAAGTCGGCTCCAGTCAACATCAGAGGGAACAGAAGACGGAGTGACGACCTAGCATGGCTGTCAGGCTATAAACCCTGTGCTAACGTCTGCCAACATGGTCAAGCCCGCTACTGTCCTGTCATGGTAAAGACAAGGTGCTGTCCCCCAAGGTAAAGATGAAGTGCTGTCCTCCATGGTAAAGATAAAGCGCTGTCCTCCATGGTAAAGACAAGGTGCTGTCCCCCATGGTAAAGATAAGGCGATGTCCTCCATGGTAAAGATAAGGCGATGTCCTCCCTGGTAAAGATAAAGTACTGTCCCCCATGGTAAAGATAAGGTGCTGTCCCCCATGGTAAAGATAAAGCGCTGTCCCCCATGGTAAAGACAAGGTGTTGTCCCCCATGGTAAAGATAAAGCGCTGTCCTCCATAGTAAGACAAGGTGCTGTCCTGGATCCCCATGGTAAAGACAAGGTGCTGTCCTCCATCGTAAAGATAAGCTATGTCCTCTATGGTAAAGATAAAGTGCTGTCCTCCATGGTAAAGATAAGGTGCTGTCCTCCATGGTAAAGAGAAAGTGTTGTCTCCCATGGTAAAGATAAGGTGCTGTTCCTCATGGTAAAGACAAGGTGATGTCTCCCATGGTAAAGATAAGGTCCTGTCCCCCATGGTAAAGATAAGGTCCTGTCCCCCATGGTAAGATAAGGTGCTGTTCTCCATGGTAAAGATCAGGTGCTGTCCCCCATGGTAAAGATAAAGTACTCTCCCCCATGGTAAAGATAAGGTGCGGTCCCCCATGGTAAAGATAAGGTGCTGTTCTCCATGGTAAAGACAAGGTGATGTCCTCCATGGTAAAGATAAAGTACTCTCCCCCATGGTAAAGATAAGGTGCGGTCCCCCATGGTAAAGATAAGGTGCTGTTCTCCATGGTAAAGATCAGGTGCTGGCCCCCATGGTAAAGATAAAGTGTTGTCCTTCATGGTAAAGATGAAGTACTGTCCTTCATGGTAAAGATAAAGTGCTGTCCCCCATGGTAAAGATAAAGTACTGTCCCCTATGGTAAAGATAAAGTGCTGTCCCCCATGGTAAAGATAAAGCCCCCCCCCCCCCCCACCCCCACCCCGTGGTATAAAGTGCTGTCCCCAATGGTAAAGATAAAGTGCTGTCCTCCATGGTAAAGATAAGGCGATGTCCTCCATGGTAAAGATAAAGTGATGTCCCCAATGGTAAAGATAAGGCGATGTCCTCCATCTTTCAACATCTATTCATT
>JADBJO010006469.1:87580-90080 GCA_016801955.1 Conus betulinus | reverse complement strand
AAAAAAAATTATTAAATGTGAGCAGACGATTTTATTCTGGAAGTTGGGGTCAGTAAAAGAGCGCAAAGCTATTACATCAGCAGGGATAGCAGAATGACATGGCTTGTGGAGTTTTTGTGTTTGTACGCCACTGGTAGAGCACAAAGATTTGGGATTGAAATATAAAATGAAAGGTCACGTGGACCGTGCTGTCATCTAAAAAGCAGCGGACATGGGATCTCCCTCATTAGCAGTAGCGGCTCGGCTGCTGCAGCTCCTCATTCCTGCCGGGAGGGTGGCAGCGACCCGCAGAAGACGGCTCTGTGACAGGCAGTGGCGGGGCGGCACCGATTTCCTTCCTGGCACCACGAGTGACGACGGGGGACGGCTCTCGAGGCGGCGGGTCACTTTGACGACGACGCGCTGCCACTCTTCGACTTCCCCAATGGCTGCACGACCAGCAGGTCCCTCCCTTGGTGGTGGGGGGGGGGGGGGGGGGGGGGGGGGGGGGGGGGGGGGGGGACGTCCCCTATTGGCGCAGAGTGGACATGGACCTACGGCTCGGCGACTTGTGTCCCGTACGTCTCCCGAGTCGGCCTCACGCGGCACAGGACCGTCGCCACTCAGCATGAAGAGGCCGCCCGGTAGCCCTGACGACGGCTCTGAAGGAACCGCCACCACGACGACGACGACTACAACATCGACCATCGGCGTAGAACAATCTGCAGACGACCGCTCGGCGGTCCTAACGACTTCACCTTCACCCAGGCTCCTGCCGGACGGCGCCGTCTACCCCGGGTCCTTCCGCCCGCCAGCAAACACCAACCTCGACCAGACCTGCCAGCCTGCAAGGCTTGCCAAGACCAGCACCAACCCTGACCTAACCTGCCAGCCTGCAAATCTTGCCAAAACAATCGACTCCATGCTGCAGCTTGCTGCGGCGACAACCTTGTCTTGAAAGCTCGTGCTGTGAGGACGCCACACTCATCCAATCCAAGGATTTGCCTCTGAGTCAGGCACGGGCTGGACCATGCGATGAATATCCATATCGGTACTGGCTGATCTTCTGACAAAAGCCAGGTGCAGCTTTGAGTATGACAGCGAAAACATAGCCTTTGGGGCCTAATCTGTAACCGTGGACTCGAACCTGTACAAGGCCCGGTCTTAAATTAGCCTGGGGGAGGGGGGGGGGGGGGGGGGGGGGGGGAGAAGAGAAAACGGGAGATAACCGAAACTGTAACAACACACCGCGTGGACAGCAGTAATGTCCCTTTCCTACTTCTGTTTGCTGATCTGCTTATGGATAGACCCAGTCTGCCGGCGCTAAGCGAGTCAGTCAAGCGTGTCCTGTCATTGCACGTGTCTAATAGGGATTTGTTTGCCTGCTCCAGTGAGTGGGCCTCGCTTCACACTTCAGTGCCACGAAGCAGAGGTAAAAACTCCATTTAGCAGACTGGTTTGCAGTATTTTTTGATGATGTAGGTGAAGGAGTGGCAATGGATTTCTGAAAAAGATTGTAATTGTTTAGAAGTGGCGGAACGGAACAGCAGTTAGAGATGGAGATTGGGGATAATGGGTTTGATGGAGTGAGAAGGGTGAACAGATGGGGAAAGTGACACACACACACACACACACACACGCACGAACGCAAGCACGCCCGCACGCACGCACGCACACACACACGCGTGCGTGCGCGCGCACGCACCACACACACACATGCACGCGCGCAGAGAGAGAGAGAGAGGAGGGAGAGAATACGAATACGAATACCAATACCAATACGAATATTTTTCTTGAAGGTAAATGGAAAAAGCTACACCATGCCCTCAAAAACAACATCACAGAGAGAGAGAGAGAGAGAGAGAGAGAGGAGGAGAGAGAGAGAGAGAGAGAGGAGAGAGAGAGAGAGAGAGAGAGGCGCTCACTGACAGACGGAAGACAATGACAGACAGACAGACAGACAGAAAGACAGACAGACAAACGGGCCTCGAAATACACAGACGGCAACACGAGCCGAGAAAACCTAGTGACCGACCAGGTGGAAGGCAAAACTACACCAACGCCACGTATCAAAGTCAGCCAGTACTGTACTGCCCACAATATGCGGACCAGCTTCGATCCCCAGCAAGTCCAAATCAAAAAAAAAAAGATGAAAGAAATAGAAAGGAAGAATAAAAGCATGCACTCCGACAGAAGTGACCGCAATGGCATTTTGACATCTTATCCAGGAAAAGAAACAGTAAGTCTGACCCCTTTCCAAAACCTGCGTAGCTAACAACCCATTCTGCCGACAGCGCTAATGTCGTCAGGGGGAAGAAAAATTCTCAGGAGAGCTGGACAGCGGATGGTCTTCAGAGAAGAAGGCAATGATCTAATGATAATAATACGTGCAACACGGTGTCCAGGTCCAGCTTTGTCCAACCCTGTCTGTACTAAACTGCCTCATCAAAGAGGCCATGATTGGAGTTTAAACAGTACATCACTCCAAAGAACCACAACAAATCGTGAGCGTGGTCCTTGG
>JADBJO010006469.1:55080-82580 GCA_016801955.1 Conus betulinus | reverse complement strand
CGCGCGCGCGCTCGGACGTGCAAACGACAGCACACACACACACACACACACACACACACACACACACACACACACACACACACACACGCAACGCACACACACACACGTGCATACAGACTCAGACTTATCATTCATAGTCTTAAAACACGGAGAAAAGTGACCATCCTCAGTAACACCACTGTCAACAACAACAGTAACAAGTAAAGCCGAAAGGAACAGAACCAGCAGGAGAGAGATCTATCAGCTATCGAACTCTAGATCTGTGAACTATCAAACTACACATATGTGAACTATCAAATTAAACATGTGCGATTTATCAAACTAAAAACCTGTGACCTTTCGAACTAAAATCTGTAAATGTTCACACCAAACATATGTGATCTATGGAATCTAACTGGAACTATCAAACTAAAAAGCCGTGAACCATCAAACTAAAAAGCCGTGAACTATCAAACTAAAAAGCCGTGAACTATCAAACTAAAAAGCCGTGAACTATCAAACTGAAGATGTGTGTATCACCAGCAAAAGATTTGTGAACTGTGGAAAGTAAAGATGTGCCAACTACAAAAATTAAACCTGTGAATTGCTACACCACAGAGGAGCCATCAACCTAAAGATCTGTGAACTATCAAACAAAGATCTGTGAACTATCAAACAAAGATCTGTGAAACTATGAGAGTAGTAAACAAAGATCTGTGAAACTATTAAGCAAAAGTCTGTGCGTTATTAAACAAAGATGTGTGAACAATTAAAAGAAAGCTGTGAACCTTGAAACTAAAGATCCCTGAACGACCATCATAAAGAGCTGTCAATTCTCAACCTTTGGGGCAAAAAAATGAGCTATTAAACAACACAAATGTGACCTATCAAATCTAATAGCCGTACACTAATAGACTCAAGATCTGTGAATAATACAAAGTGAATCTAAACCATCTCATTAAGATAAATGAGTCATAATAAAACTAACGAATCTGACCGAAGACCTTTGAACAGTTTAGCATCAAACTCCAAGAGAAAAGAAAAGTGAAGATTCAAGCTGGCATTTGTCCATCAAGAAAATTGAATGTCAGACCGGCGAAAAAGCGATCCTCTATCATAAAGAATGAGGATATACTCGTGTGGGAACGCATGTGTGTGTGTGTGTGTGTGTGTGTGTGTGTGTGTGTGTGTGTGTGTGTGTGTGTGTGTGTGTGTGTGTGTGTGTGTGTGTGTTGACGCGCGTGTGAACGTGCTCGCGTGCGTGCGTGCGTGCGTGTGTGTGTGGGATTGGGGGGGGGGGGGGGGGGGAGTGCGGGAGGGGGGGACACACACACACACACACACACACACACACACACACACACACACACACACACGGAGGAAGGGCTAAAGAGAAAGTAAGAGAAGAATGGGGAAGGAGAGAGGAGAGAGAGGAGAGAGAGAGAGAGAGAGAGAGAGAGAGAGAGAGAGAGAGAGAGAGAGAGAGAGAGAGAGAGGAGAGAGACAGACAGACAGACAGACAGACAGAGAGACAGACACAGACACAGACAGAACGAAACAGCGACCCTCATCGACCTACATTTTGTACTCTCACTGATTACATCATCACAGTCATTCCCTGGCTTTCAACAACGAAGGGGAAAAGAAAAAAAAATAGACTAGGGAGGTAAGCCAGTTAATCAGAGTGGATGGCCGAAAATGTCATCGCTGTCAATGTCTGCACGCAGCCACAGACTCCGAGGGCATGACGACAACAGCCACTGTCTTGTTGTGAGGACGACAGTGCAACCATCTGCTGAAAGACTGCATCACGAACACAGCACTCTGAGGGAAAGAACAGCGCGCCTTCTTCCCCAAACACCACCGCCAACATCATCAGCATTCACACAGCATTACAAATGATGAGTATCTGTTCAACCAGACCAAAATCCGTCAGTGTTTTCAAACTGGTAAACATCGAAACACGAAAGAGTAAAAACTCTAAATTTTCCAAACATTGAAACAGAAATTCTTGCAAATCTCATTCTGCGGATGTTGAGAAAATGCATGATGAAACGAAGAGGTGGGAGGCAAGAAAGAACTCTCTAATACACGAGGAAAGAGACTATAAGATGAACGGCAATACACAACTACCCAGACGTAAGTGAAAAGACTCGTGATCAGATTATAAGACAACAGAGAAAGGAGCACAGAGGCGAAGAATTCCGTTAACGATGAGTGAAGGAGGACAAGAGAAAAGACCAAATCTTTGAAAAGAAAAGAAAGAGCATAGAAAAAAAAGATGGAAAAACAACAATGATCAGAATGAAAGAAGAGGTAGACGAGGAGGAGGAGGAGGAGGAGGAGTGCAACAAGGGCAACAACAACATCACCAAAGATCACAGTCACGATGTTGGAGAAGAAAAATACAACGACATTGTGGATGAACCAGTAAAGGATTAGGCTAATGAAGATGGCAGTGATTACAACTCCAAACAAACAGACATGACCCAGGAGAGAAAAGAAGAAGAAGAAGAAGAAGAAGAAGGAGGAGGAGGAGGAGGAGGAGGAGGAGGGAGGAGGAGGAGGAGGAGGAGGAGGAGGAGGAGGAGGAAGAGAAGGAGAAGGAGAAGAAGAAGAAGAAGAAGAAGAAAGAAGAAGAAGAACAAGAAGACAAGAACAAGAAGAACAAAAAGAACAAGAACAAGAACAAGAAGAACAAGAAGAAAAAAAAAGGGAGAGGGAGAACGAGAGTTTAAAGGGGACAGTAGGCGACTGATAAACAGTGACTGGTAGTTGAAAACGATTGTAGAGTGCTGATAGATACTGGCTAGAAGTTTAAGTCAAGAGACAATGTCAGACACTGCCTAGAAGTCAGGAGACAATGTCAGACAATGTCTGGCACTCTACGGGGTCTGCAGACTGCTGGCAGACAGAGCCCTGTGGTTGGCCCCTAGAGGGGAGTTCAGGGGCTCCAGTCGGGCCGGCAGCAGACGGGTGGGGGGGGGGGGACCCCCGGGTGGGGATGGGAGAGCCACAGGTGGGGGAAGGCGATCCTCTCCTCTGGGTCCCCATCTCGTGGAGGGAGGTATCACGGGAGGTCCGGACGGTAGCGCCACCTGTCGGCCAGCTGGGCCGGTATCTGCACAGCAGAGAGAGCATACAGAGGTTTGGAGTTCTGTCCCCTGGATTTGAAGGGGGCTGTAATACGGCGTAAAATGAAGCACTGCAGCAGCTTTAACGAAAAAGATAGTAACGCAGCTGTAAAACAAGAAATGTAATCATTTCTTCTTTTTTTTTCAATCTATCAGTCACAAACACTGTAACAAATCATAGATAGCCATACAGCAGAAAGACAGACAGACAGACAGGAACACAGATGGACAGACAGACATATTTTCTTAGATAAACAGACACAGCCAGACAGACAAAGACCGACAGACAGATAAAGAGGCAGACAGAAAGACAGACAGACTGACAGGCATATATATTTCTGTAACCCAAGATGATCAAACGATGTATATTTTTCGTCGAGACTGCTGTTTTCTTGTTGTTTTTTTTTTTTTCCCCCGATAACCACCAGACTCAATGGAATATTGAAGCTAACCTTTATTGTTGATTAGTAATGAATTACATGATTTGCCTTTTTTTCATAAGAATTTAACCGTAGAGTAAATAACTTTCACCTACACTTGGTGTCCACGTAGGGTACAGAAACATGGACAGCAGGTCGTTGTAAGAATAGGATTCCTTTGGGGTGGTCTTTTGTGACTATTTCTTATTTTTCTCCAATGCTATCGATCAATGTAGTTACTTTTTACATCGTTGTCCACCTCGGCGATACTGATCATTTTTCTATCTACAATAAGGAATATCCATACGCCATTCTCTACAAAAATTGTTATAATCTGTTGCATCCATCATGCTTAACACACAAAATGAAACAATATTCATTTCGTCGTGGATTATAGACGTGAAATGTGATAAGATTACTTTTTGGTAAACAACGCTTCTGAACATTCTAATATTCATACATTGTTTGCAGAGACTGCTGCGCTTTCACATTTCACGATGAATGTCAATAAGAATGATGAGCTGGGAAAGTTTTCTGGTGCTGCAATGACCAAGTAATATATTCACTCTTGTTTTTTTCATAGCGAGTTATTTAGCCATTGTTTTGACGTCAGTGTATTGAAGGCAGTGTCAGTGACTGAAAGACTGTATGAATCATAAGAACAAGAACGACAATGAAAACAGCCGGACAAGACAAGTTCTCCTGATCTTTAGAAAATGAGAATGGCTAGGGCGAGAAGACTGGAACTTCAAAACATTATGACAACAATAACAACACAACAAAAAACAACAACAGCAGCCACAACAACAACAACAACAACAACACACAAACCTTACTTTTCAATCATTCACGATAGTCACAGGAGACAACTGGGGCCTTCTGACATGACAACAACAAAAGAGCATCAACAACAAGACAACAGCAACAACCACATAACAACAACGACAACAAAGCCGCGGGAAGAGTGGCGAGACAAGCGACCTGATGTCCAGCAGGTGAGGGTGGCTGGCGGGAGAGGCGGGGCACCTGCTGACCAGCTCCGGCAGGTTGCCCTCCGACCGGCTCCAGCTGCCCAGCAGCCTTTCGTTGGTGGTGGGCGTCATCAGCAGCACGCGCCCCTCTCTGTCTGGCAGGCCAGGTAAGGCGAGGGAACGTTGAGCCCGCCGCCACTGCCGGCTGATCGGGACTGCTGGGAGAGAGAGAGAGAGAGAGAGAGAGAGAGAGAGAGAGAGAGAGAGAGAGAGAGAGAGAGAGAGAGAGAGAGAGAGAGAGAGAGAATGTCTGTAGCTTGGTTGCTGGGTCGGTTGGTTAGTTTGTTTATCCATCTTTCAATTTACTTGATTGTTGTTGCTGTGGTGGTGGTGGTGGTGTGTTGGAGAGGGGAGCGTGCATGCGCGGTTTCGCGTGCACGTGTATGCGCGCGCGCGCGCGCGCGCGCGTGTGTGTGTGTGTGTGTGTGTGTGTGTGTGTGAGTGCGCGCGCGCGCGTGTGTGTGTGCAATCGCCCATATGTGTGTGTGTGTGTGTGTGTGTGTGTGTGTGTGTGTGTGTGTGTGTGTGTGTGTGTGAATGAAACGCGGACTTTATCTCAGTGCGCGCGTGCACACACACACACACACGCGCATGCACGCACGCACAGACACACACACACACACACGCGCGCGCGCGCATACATACACACACACACGCGCGCGCGCGCGCGCGCATAAACACACACACACACACGAAAACACACACACACGCTCTCTCTCTCTCTCTCTCTCTCTCTCTCACACACACACACACACACACACACACACACACACACACACACACACACACACACACACCTGGTGATGATGGTGGCGGGGTAGCTGGGGGGACAGGGAGGGGCTGTAGCAGGGCTGTCTGTTCTCACATGGCTCCACATGGATGGCAGGGAACATGGGACTCCCTGGGCTGCCTCTGAAACAACCTCCCATGATGCGTGGGGTCTGTCTGGCCGCTTCTCTCTCTGTCTGCCTGCCTCTTTTCTCTCTCTGTCTCTGTTTTTCTGTCGGCCTATCTCTCTGTCTGTCTCTGTCTCTCTCTTTGCATCTCTCTCTCTCTCTCTCTCTCTCTCTCTCTCTCTGCCTCTCTCAGCCTCTCTCTCTCTCTCTCTCTCCCCCCCCCCCAACCCTTCTCTCTCATTTCAGTACACAAGCATATAGGCGTATCGCCCTTCCCCCTCTTCCCCCTCTCTTCTCTCTCTGTCTCTCTCTCTCTCTCTCTCTCTCTCTCTCTCTCTCATTTCAGTACACAAACATACAGGCGCAACGCCCACCAATTCTCTGTCTGTCTGTCTGTCTGTCTGTCTGTGTCTGTCTGTCTCTCTGTTCTCATTGTCTCTGTCCCTGTCTGTCTGTCTGTCTGTCTGTCTGTCTGTCTCTCTCTTCTCTCTCTCTCTCTCTCTCTCTCTCTCTCTCTCTCTCTCTCTCTCTCTCTCTCTTCAGTACACGAACATATAGGCGCAATGCCCCCCCTCTCTGTCTGTCTGTCTGTCTCTGTCTCTTGTTCCTTCTTTCTCTTTCTCTCTCTAACACACACACACACACACACACACACACACACACACACACACACACACACACACACACACACACACAAAGCGCGCGCACGTACATTTATTCATACAAAACCATCACCACCGCCATCACTCTAAAAAAAAAAGGCTTCCTCCTAAACCATGAGTCCAAATGCAATGATAAAAACAGCAGTGGTCTTCCCAGCGCGCAGAAGCCCTGTTGGTTTAGGCAGGGTGGAGAACGATTTGCCATGATCACCGAACTATCACGTATCGATCAGTCCCCAGCTAACCACTAGGACAACAGCCAGGGCCCCAACGCTGACCCCTCTAACGGCCCCCTGGACACCATTGACAGCGAAGAGTTTGGGGATGACCGCTTTAAAGGCTCGTTTACACACACGACGGTTGTGTGTGTGCTGACGATCTGGTTCAGGCTCCGCTACACGAGTTGACAGTCACAAACTGAAGGAAGATCGTGTTACAGAGTCTATGATGCCAATCGACAGCGGCTTGACATGGCTGGGGACGATCATGTGAAAGGTTCCACGACAGCAGTCGACACTTGCAGGGTCAGGAAGGGTCATTTTAAAGGCTCTGATACACGATTCCACAGTTCAGAGGCAGAGGGCGGGCATTTTAAGGCCTCTGCTACACCAGTCGACAATTGTGAGGTTAGACATCATTGTGTTAATGGCTCCTCTACAACACTCGACAATTGTGAGGTTGGACATCATTGTGTTAATGGCTCCTCTACACCAGTCGACAGTCGCTTAGTTTTGGACGATCATGTTAAAAGAAGGGGGGGGGGGGGGGTCTTTTTAAGGCTCTGTCACACCAATCGACCGTTGTATGGTTGTGGAGGATCATGTTAAAGGCTCTGTCGCACTAATTGACTGTTGTGTGGTCGTTGTATGGTTGTGGAGGATCAGGTTAAAGGCTCTGCCATACCAGTTTACAGCGGCGAGGTCGGGAACGATTTTATTAACATGAGGCACAGGACCGGAAGACAAGCTTGTTGTCAATCTCTTTGCAAACTCTGCTACCTACCCTGATGTTGAGACTAAATGTCTGAATCCCACACATTGTGCAAACTCTACTACCTACCCTGATGTTGAGACTAAATGTCTGAATCCCACACATTGTGCAAACTCTACTACTACCTACCCTGATGTTGAGACTAAATGTCTGTATCCCACACATTGTGCAAACTCTACTACCTACCCTGATGTTGAGACTAAATGTCTGAATCCCACACATTGTGGAAACCCTACTACCTACTCTGATGTTGAGACTAGATGTCTGTATCCCCCACATTGTCGGAACTCTACTACCTACTCTGATGTTGAGACTAGATGTCTGTATCCCACACATTGTCGGAACTCTACTACCTAAACTGATGTTCAGACCAGATGTCTGAATCCCACACATTGTGCAAACTCTACTACCTACCCTGATGTTGAAACCAGATGTCTGTATCCCACACATTGTGCAAACTCTACTACCTACCCTGATGTTGAGACTGGATGTCTGAATCCCACACATTGTGCAAACTCTACCACCTACCTGATGTTGAGACTGGATGTCTGAATCCCACACATTGTGCAAACTCTACCACCTACCTGATGTTGAGACTGGATGTCTGAATCCCACACATTGTGCAAACTCTACCACCTACCCTGATGCTGAGACTAGATGTCTGGATCCCACACATTGTCGGAAAGGTTACCTCCAGAGTTCCAACTTCCCCCCCCCACCACCCTCCCCCCCCCCCCCCCCCCCCCCCCCCCCCCCACACACACACACACACACACTTTTTTCAAATACTGTTTACTCGTAGCCTCGTGCATGTCTTAATGAAAGAGGGAACTGCTCCGGGTTGACACTGGTTGACAAATGGTTCATAATGTTTTCTTCTTCTTCTTCTCTTCTTCTTCTTCTTCTTCTTCTTCTCCTCCCCTCCTCCAGAGTTCCAACTCCCCCCACTCCCCCATCCCCCTTCCCCCCCCCCCCCCCCCCACACACACCTTTTTTTTTCAAATACTGTTTACTCGTAGCCTCGTGCACATCTTAATAAAAGAGGGAACTGCTCCGGGTTTGACACTGGTTGACAAATGGTTCATAATGTCTTCTTCTTCTTCTTCCTTCTTCTTCTTCTTCTTCTTCTCCTCTTCCTCTCCTCCTCCTCCTCCTCTCCCCCCTACTCCTCCTCCTCCTCCTTTATTACCCTTTGGTGAGTCTGCGAGGCACCACACAGAGCAGTTCAGCAGTGCCTCCAGTTGTGGCAGGGGTGTGCCATGGTCCGGGTCTCGGCCAATGGTGTTCCTGTTCACTCTGCAAAGTGGTCAGTCCACGCTTGTTGTTGTTTGTATTTTGTGGTTGCTTTTATTTCTCCTTTCTCTTCTTTTTTCCTGTCTTCTCCTCAGTGCTCCTTTCTCAACAACCAGACGATTGTTCATGGAGGCCGTCAGATCTACCTACATGGCCATCCAATGTAAGTTTATCGTGCTGATCTACAAAAGGTCAGAGTACCTCGAAGACAAGAACGTCAGCAGACCAGATGTAATCGATCATGCAATGATGTAAAGAAACTGGGTCCTTCATCAACCCCGTCCCCAACACCCAAACACTGCGCCCTCTCTTCATCAACCCCGCCCCCAACACCAGACACTGAGCCCTTCTCTTCATCAACCCCGCCCCCAACACCCAAACACTGCGCCCTTCTCTTCATCAACCCCGCCCCCAACACACCCAGACACTGAGCCCTTCTCTTCATCAACCCCGCCCCCAACCCCAGACACTGCGCCCTTCTCTTCATCAACCCCGTGCCCAACACCCAGACACTGCGCCCTTCTCTTCATCACCCCGTCCCCAACACCCAGACACTGCGCCCTTCTCTTCATCAACCCCCGTCCCCTACACCCAGACACTGCGCCCTTCTCTCTTCATCAACCCCGTCCCCTACACCCAGACACTGGTCTGTCATACACAAGACAGCAGGCAACGTATTCTCATCAGTAAAGTTCAGCTGACAAACTGGGAAAGTTCGTGCTAATGTACCCGTAACGGGCAATGCGGGTGTGACGAGAAAGGAGCATGGCAGACACAGTGGCGGGCAAGGCGACATTGACACAGGTGCTATAGCCAGTCTCATGCAGCGTGATGCAAGACACAGTGGTCGGCAAGGCGACATTGACACAGGTGTTATAGCCAGTCTCATGCAGCGTGAGGCAAGACACAGTGGTCGGCAAGGCGACATTGACACAGGTGTTATAGCCAGTCTCATGCAGCGTGAGGCAAGACACAGTGGTCGGCAAGGCGACATTGACACAGGTGTTATAGCCAGTCTCATGCAGCGTGATGCAAGACACAGTGGTGGGTAAGGCGACATTGACACAGGTGTTATAGCCAGTCTCATGCAGCGTGATGCAAGGCCTGAAACGAGGTCGAGGCCTCTAGGCACGTCATAGAGCACCTTGCGGAACTGAAGTAACAAGAGAGGGAGTGGCCACGCATCCAAGCTGCCAGGAAGAGCAAGGATCACTTTCAGCCACACAGACTTCAGCATGATCTCAACTGCATACTGTGGAAGACTTCTCAGTAGTGCTGGAAAATGGGGCAGACAAGTACTGCGCGCGCCTTTAGTAGCAGCAGAGGCAAATGACTGAACGAATGTGCTAATGACTCTGGACTAACGATGGGAGGTTAATGTGTGATAAATAATGTCCTCTCTCTCTCTCTCTCTCTCTCTCTCTCTCTCTCTCTCTCTCTCTCCTTGTTTCTCTCTCTCTTCTCACTCTCTCTCTCACATACACACACACACACCACACACGCGCGCGCGCGCGCGTAGAGAGAGAGAGAGAGACGAGAGAGAGAGAGAGAGAGAGAGAGAGAGAGAGAAAGAGAGAGAGAGAAGGAGAGAGAGAGAGGGGGAGAGAGGGGAGAGAGAGAGAGAGAGCTTGTACCTGGAAGACACAGCAGTGGTCACGTGATCGTCGGCCTCGATGTCCGAGCCATTGGCCGGCACGGGAGAGAACATGGGCCGACTGTCCTCACACAACCGGAACACTCGCCTCTCACTCGTCTGCGCATGCTCCACATCCGGGTGAACAATGGGAGGCCCGGAAGTGTTGGGGGTGAGTTTTTCCCGCCTTTCACACTTCCTGTGCTGGTGGCTGTGTTTGCGGTGAGATGAGGTCTTTGGCGAGGACATCCGCTCTTTGTTGGGTGACATGTTGCGGTCACTCACCTTGGCCTTGTCCATCTTGGATTGTTCACTGGCCTTGACCTTGTCCATATTGGATTGTAGGCTGTGTGTGTGTGTGTGTGTGTGCTCAGTATTTTCGAACTGGGCTATACCTTCGAATGGATGTTATTTCAAATCTCTTGCAAACAGGTGACTATCTAAAAGAACTATGAATCACAGACACATTGCTCCTCATGTTATGTTCTTGTGACGTAGAATCTTTTGAAAAATCGAAACGGTCTGAGTGTACCGGCTAGATGATTTCAACCCATTCACGTCCACACGACGAGAATGTTGACGTTTTCAGGAATAGGAGGTCTAAAGGCTTCTGTAAACGAGAGGATTCAATCAGAGCAACAACAAAAATCAGGATGGTGGAGTGATTGATCAAACCGTAGAGTGGGCTGAGGTATCTCTTAGAATAAAGGTGGTCGAAGGCAAATATACAGACCTATATTTCTTACAACAACGATACTGACGTATGCGGAAACGAAACACTTGGGAAAACAAAATGATATGTATATAATGGACCCCCCAAAAGGCAAGACTTGGTTGCAAGCCTAGCAAATGCTTGCCGTGAGAAAGTAAAAATTGTGCACAAAGATATGTCAAAACGATAGTGAGTTACATCACATATACCGTTAAACTGGTATACATTCAAGGCATGAAATCCGAAGCTCATTTTCAGCCAACTTTAAATTTGTCAGGTTACTGCCTTTGCAGACGTTTATTCAGGTGTTGAGACAAAGAAGCCATTCTTTAATATGCTTCCAGGCTGAAAAGTTGCTACAGATTAAAATTGAAATTACTAGTGAGCAATCCGTATCAACTATCGTATGGCGGCTTTCCTCTCCGAAGACAAACCAGTGTCCATAGAAGGGGACACCCCTCTCACAAAGGTAAACTATCCTGTACACGAAATAAAGCGCTATCGCCAAAGTAGTCACAAGTTCAACAACTTTATCCAAGTTCAAACGTTACGATGTGAAATGATTCGAGGATGGGCATACGGTTAAAAACCTACACCTAGAAATAAAACACAGAACACCTGACCGAATTTCACCACTCTTTGTCCTTGACCGAATCTTGGAGAGAATGACGTCAGTTCACAGACCTAGATCACCATTCCACACCACTGCCAAAACAGGCTGTTTGCAAAGGAACAGCGAGCTAGCATAAAACACCGGGAATCCTGACGTTGTAGGTTCCAAAAAACACCGCTGGCAGAGACAAACATCGTTCTCCAGCTCCTCCTTCTTCTTCCGCTGTGTCAACAAGGCGTCTGGGGGTTATCTCCCTTACAACTTCACTCTCGGCACAGGCGTGGAGAAGTAAAGGTCATCGCGCCAAGTCCCCGCCGCCAGACACGAGGATCTGAAAGGGGACACAGAATGTCAAAGGGGGTGTTCTTTAGGGAAGCAGTGACGGGGGAAATGGCATACAGGTTTGACATGCATCGGTGTGCACGGGGCTGGGTATAAGGCCTCATGGAACTGTCGTTTGTTCCGTCAGGCTGACACCGCCTTCTCTCCCTTCACACTGGCCTCGGTCACTTTCTTTCCATGTCTCACTCTGTGCCTGTCTCTACTTGTCTCTCCGCCTTGCTGTCCGTCTCTGCCTCTGTCTGTCTGTCTCTGTCTGTCTGTCTGTCTGTCTCTCTCTCTCTCTCTCTCTCTCTCTCTCTCTCTCTCTCTCTCTCTCTCTCTCTCTCCTTTTATTGCTTTGTAATATTGTGTGTTATCTCCTGCTCTCTCTCTTCTTTATCGATCTCGTGCGAATAAATCATAAGCATACAAGTCACTCGGCCACGTCTTCTAAAAGATTAAATTACAGTTAGTCTCGCAATGAAAAAATAAAAAGAAAATATAATCATTACTCTGTGTGTGTGTGTGTGTGTGTGTGTGTGTGTGTGTGTGTGTGTGTGTGTGTGTGTGTGTATGCCTGTGTGTGTGTGTGTGTGTGTGTGTGTGTGTGTGTGTGTGTGTGTGTGTCCTTCTCTCTCACTTTGTCTCTCTCTTTCCCCCCCCCCTCTCTCTCTCTCTCTCCAGTCAAAGAGGATGATGAAAATAGAGAAGAATGCAGAATAAAGGTTGATGAAAACGAGCTAGGACAGGCGTAGCGGTGAACAAGAAGGGGCGGGAGGGAGGTAGCAGACATACAACACCAATCACTGACAGAAGGAACAGGCGCCGAACCAACCCACCAAGAAAACCGGGGGCAGATTTACCAGGAGGTCTATAATCCGTGTGGAGTACACAGCACACGACACGAGTTGTGTGATATTAACGAAATGATGCCAACAGTGCAGGTGGCCTTGTCAATATCCCCGGGCCCTGTCTCTGTCACTCAGCCTGAGCTAGACACCATGATTAAAGACCTGTGATTAATGGTCATACCGAAGGTCCCTTTAATTCTGTGTGTGAGTCTGTCTGTCTGTATGTCCGTCTCTGTCTGTATATCTGTGTGTCCGTCTCTATCTCAGTCTGTCTGTCTGTCTGTCTGTCTTTCTGCCTGTGAAATCTCTTTCTTTCTCGCTCTCTCTCTCTTACTTTCTCTCTCTCCCTCTCTCTGTCTCCCCCTGTCTCTCCCTTCTTTCTCACTCTCCCCTTCTCGCTCTCTCTCACTCTCTGTCTGTCTGTCTGTCTGTCTCTCTCTCTCTCTCTCTCTCTCTCTCTCTCTGCCTGTGACATTCTGTCTCTCTGTCTCCCTCTCTCTCTCCTCTCTCCCTCCCCTCCCCCCCCTTCTCTCTCACTCTCCTCTTCTCGCTCTCTGTGTCTGTCTCTCTGTCTCTGTTTCTCTCTCTCTCTCTCTCTCTCTCTCTCTCTCTCTCTCTCTCTCTCTCGCTCTCTCTCTCTCCTCTCTCTCTCTTTCTCCCCCTCCCTCCCCTCCCTCTCTCTCTCTCTCTCTCTTTCTTATTGTCGACTTGCAGTATTACCCTGACATTGAAGATGATCTCCAGCTGTATGGACAGACAGAACAGCGGAAAGGGACACAATGAACAAGAACGATCCAAGTTTACATGACCAGCCCCACATATCTGACAGGAAGCAGGCTGTCTTCGGCGAGCGAACAGAAACCGACAACCAACAAAGCCGATTCGTCGGATATTGATAACCAACACTGAACAAAACAAATGTGCGTTTCAAAAGTCTGTGACCAATGACTGCCCATTTGCTTTCTTCTTTCTTTCAATGCATCGTCAACAGAGATCACTCTTACTCCTTCGTTTCGTTTTCTGAACTCTTTGCGGTGAGGTGAGTGGTGACCCACCCCCACCCCCATCCCACACCTCTCCCCACACGTCTACTCACTCCCCTACCACCCTCTACTCCATCCCCACTCACACGCCGGTCCCATCCACCACCACCACCTCCTCCCCATATCAACCTGAAGATGGACACTTTCACCACCTGAAGCTCACACCGCCCCCCCCAAGCCATTGTCTGACCGACAGACACACCCACTACACCTTGCGGCACAACCACGATCTGTGTCTGGACAGTGGAGAGAGAGGGGGGAGGCGGGGGTGTGTGTGTGTGTGTGTGTGTGTGTGTGTGTGTGTGTGTGTGAAGAACAAGAACAGGAACATAGTTTAGTGCCATATGAAAACCAGAAGTTTCGTGGGGCACAGATGATCAAGTTACGACATGCAATGAAACTAATTCCAACGTCGTCACATCTTGCAACACAATATGAGTAGCAGAAAAAGCACAGTGTGTATCAGGGTCTGATTAAATTTTCTGTCTCCGAAGAGAAAAACACAACAGGATATACTTGGAAAGTACAGGTTGGAGTCAGTGCAATAACATGAGTTCCGAGGGTTTTGTCATTCTAATATGTGGTGGAAAATCCGTTTTTTGTGATCCTTGTCATTAGGTCATAACGTTGTTGGTCAAATAATTAGCAGTCATGGAGAAAATGTAGTTCGTTCTCAACAACGTGGCATGTCGTGCATAATCTGTCTTCTCTGTCAATGTGGTATAACGGCCCCTCTCAATTTGGAGTTCATGGGCGCTTATTCGTAATCTAGTTCGTGTTCGTCTGCAATCTGTGTCAGTGTGTTGCTCCAAATAAGCCGCCTGTTTGTATTCGGTAGCAACTGTGGCATATAAAATTTGAGCTTGGGCGCGCTTTCGTTCTATGTGTGTGTGTGTGTGTGTGTGTGTGTGTGTGTGTGTGTGTGGGTGGGTGGGTGGGTGGGTGCGTGCGTGCGTGCGTGCGTGTGTGTGTGTGTGTGTGTGTACTGGGGGGGGGGGGTGACGACGACAGCCTGGGGTTCCGCCGTGCATCACAGCTAATGAGATTTCGCTGCCCCCAGAGACAGAGTTTCAGTTTTCACATCAGTTTCCATTTCATGACGGACGGGTCACTGCGCGCAGACTATTCCATATGCTTACAGCCTGTCAGTTCCACCCTGGAGAGCACAGTGCGCAAAGATCACAGCTAGAGGGATGACAAGAAAAAAAAAAAAAAATAAAGAACTCCGGTAATAGTCTGGAAGTGGGTGTCACAGACACGACCAAGCAGGTGCTTGGCCTCTGCATTCATCAAAAGTGCTGGTCAAACTTTGGATACCGAGTGATTCATGGACAGTACCACTGTTATATCTGTATGTCTTGGGGTGTGTGTGTGTGTGTGTGTGTGTGTGTGTGTGTGTGTGTGTGTGTGTATCTTTGTGTGCTTGCACATGCATGTGTGTGAGGACACCCAAACTTGCAAGTGTGCAGAGAAAGACAGGAGCAAAGAGAAAAATGCAGCAGGTCAGGGGTGTAGAGCAGAGAGAGAGAGAGAGAGAGAGAGAGAGAGAGAGAGAGAGAGAGAGAGAGAGAGAGAGAGAGAAACAGAGACAGAGACAGAGAGAACTTCACAGGCAAAAGAGAAAGAGAGAGAGAGAGAGAGACAGGATGATTTCATAGGCAGAGAGAGACAGACAGACAGACAGACAGACAGACAGACAGACAGACAGACAGACAGAGACAGAGAGAACTTCACAGGCAAAAAGAGAAAGAGAGAGAGAGAGATGATTTCATATGCGGAGAGAGAGAGAGAGAAAGAGCGACCCGAGAGAGAGAGAGAGAGAGAGAGAGAGAGAGAGAGGGATTTCACAGGCAAAGAAGAGAGAGAAGAGAGAGAGAGAGGAGAGAGAGAGAGAGAGAGAGAGAGAGGATTTCAGAGAGAAGGAGAGAGAGAGGAGAGATTCAGAGAGAGAGAGAGAGAGAGAGAGAGAGAGAGAGAGAGAGAGAGAGAGAGAGAGAGAGAGAGAGAAATGAGAGAGAGATGATTTCATTTCATTTCAGACAGCAAACGAACCAAAAAAACAAAAAGAAAGAAAAAAAAGAAAGAAAAGAAAAAAAAAAAAAAGAAAAAAAATAGTAAGGAATAAAAAAAAAAAACCGTACCGTGAGGTTTGAAGAAGAGAGCTCCCAGCCAGTGCAGATGAGACATCAACGAAGTCCACACAGCCCATCATTGCACCTCCCACCATCGCTCTGCCATCCGCAGCACGACAACCACACACCCTCCCGCCACCACGCCACGCCCTGCGCTGCCAGCTGCTGCTGCTGTGGCTGCTGGTGCTGAGGTGGTAGTGGTGGCGGTGTGATGATGGTGGTGGTGGTGGTGGCGGTAGTGTGTGGTAGTGGTGGTGATGATGGTGGTGGTGGTGGTGGTGGCGGTGGTGGTGGTAGTGGTGGTGATGATGGTGGTGGGTGGTGGTGGCGGTGGTGATGGTGGTAGTGGTGGTGGTGATGATGGTGGTGGTCTATACATAAGTGCCGACCGCAGAGTTTTGATCGTCGTCACTGATGGCAGGGGTGAAACAGAATGCTGTTGGTTTCGCTCTGGTGGTGGTGGTGGTGGTGGTGGTGGTGGTGGTGTATGTGTGCGTGTGTGTGTGTGTGCGCCCGCGCGCGCGCGTGTGTGTGTGTGTGTGTGTGTGTGTGTGTGTGTGTGTGCGTGCGCGCGCATCTGTATGCACACATCTATGTAAGTGTGTGTTTATGTGCATGTGTATATATGTGTTGCGCGCGCGCGCGTGCATTCCCTGTCGATATGTGACTATTATCACGTATTACCATTCAACGATCGATGTCAATGAACTCCACTATGTGACTGTTGTACGCTCTGTATTGCCCAATCAATGATTGATGTCCATGAGCTGGGCCGTATGACTATGGCGGAATGCTGTATTGCTCAATCAATGATCAATGGCCATGAATTGTACAGTGCAACTATCACTGTGGGACTTTCCATCGCCGACACTCTGACTGAAGTCGACAAATGACATCGCGTGACTAGTAAAGGACGCCGATTTGCCTAGTCAATGATTGGTGTCGGTAAAGAACACTGCGGGACTGTTGTGGGACTCTGTGCCTTGTAATTACTATTGAAGTCAATAGATTATACCGTGTCAATTGCAACCAGCATTAGGTAGGCACTCAAGGTCTGACCAGCGCGTTGGACTAATGCCTAGGTCAGACATCTGCTAAGTCGTAGCCACGAGACGTTCTTCTTAAATTCTCTCATCTTTGTCATGAATTTCTTTTTTATCCATCAGCTTTAAATCACGTGTAGTGTGGTCTCAAAAACTTAGCGGATGTGGTGTAGCGTATATGGACTGGTCCACACGCAGTGACGCCTCCTTAATGAAACTGAAACTGACTATTGCAGGTGACTGCACATTGTCCTATCATCAACTGAAATCAATCAACTGTACCGTATAATTATATCACTGTGTGTTGCCCAGTCGCTCATTGATGTCAGTGAACTATGCCATGTGACCAGTGTAGCACTATGTAGAGTGCCCTATCTGCGAACTTTCCCAGCAGCAAGAATCCCCTCCAGCTTCAGAGCGGAGTCAACAGTGCAGCTCCAGGCTGTGAAGACTTTGACCTAGAGCATTCATCCACCAGTCTCCAGACAAAACGGTCTCCTTCGCCAGCTGCAGACCTGTGCTGGAAGGACTCCACAACTCCACAGTGAGCAGCAGAAAGGTGACCTCAGCTCTGTGCTGTAAGGACTCCACAATTCCAGCAGTGAGCAGCAGAAAGGTGACCTCAGCTCTGTGCTGGAAGGTGAGCAGCAGAAGGTGACTCCACAAACTCCACAGTGAGCAGCAGAAAGGTGACATCAGGAAGACCCTCAGCTGCCTAGCTGCAGCCTGAACTGTGTCCTCCACTGGTTCCTGACTCACTGTGGGATAGACAGGATTGAGAAAGCTGATGCCCTTTCTAAATCCAGCTGCAAGCTAAAGCAAATCAGCTACCCGGTGAGGCAGAAGCCGTCACCCACAACGAGCGGGAAAGTAGACTGGACATCAGCGCTGATGCTGACCCAATCCACCAGCTGCAAAGCCATGAGCAGACCACTCTTTTCTAACTGAGCACTAGCCTGTGCAGTCTGCTGAGCCACCTTCATGGGCTCCACATCTCACTCACAGACCAATGTTTCAGTGGGACGGGAACCCAGACCCCTAAACACACATACTTCAGCACTGCCCACCCATGACCTATGACCTACCGTGACGTCATACCTGGCCAGGGGGAGCGGAGCTCAGGGACAAGCTGTGGGACATTGTGCCGTGCAGGAGAAGACAGCTGGCTACATCTGAATGACGGGGATGAAGACTGGAGCGTTACCAACCGCCTTCATATGCTGAAGAAGAACACAGCGAGTCTACTTATTATTTACTTATTTACTCACTTACTTACATATTTTCTCACTTACCCACCAACGTACTTACTTATTTTACTTATTTCTTTATTTACTTATTTTCTGATTGACTGACTGACTAATGGACGTACTTACTAACTTCCTTTCAGTCTGACTGACTGACTGAATTACGTATTTACTTACTTAGTTTACTTATTTACTTTCTTATTTACATACTTACTTGCCCGTTACCTTACTTACATAGTTATTTAACTACTTACTTGCCCATTACCTTACTTACATACTTATTCACCTACTTACTTGCCCATTACCTTACTCACATACTTATTCACCTACTTACTTGCCCATTACCTTACTTACATACTTATTCATCTACTTACTTGCCCATTACCTTACTTACATACTTATTCACCTACTTACTTGCCCATTACCTTACTTACATACTTATTCACCTACTTACTTGCCATTACCTTACTTACATACTTATTCACCAACTGACAATTGACCTGTTTGTTGGTTGGTGGTTTTCATTTTTTAACTAAATAAACAAACAACAAAAAAGTAGTGGCAATACCTTGCTCTGAGACTTGCAGCTCTTTCTCCACGCTCTGTTCCCTGATTCTGTCGGCGTCCAAGTCGCCTCACATGTTCAGACCATGCTGTCTTCATTGTGGAATAAGAGAGCACAGCACACGTCATCATTGGGTCTTTGATGCCGCCGATAATGTCCTGTCAAGTGGGAGATCAGATCGATATCCATTTCAGTATCAAACAATCTGAGATGATGGACAAAGAATGGCGGATGATAGCACTGGCTTAGGCAGTCATTGCTGGTGGAAATGGAGCATGCCCCATCTCTGGCTTGCGGCATTCTCTCTCTCTCTCTCTCTCTCTCTCTCTCTCTCTCTCTCTCTCTCTCTCTCTCTCTCATCAGTGCACTGTGGTCTCTGATCCCTCACAATGCTGGCACAGTGCGCAGGTTCCATGCATACGCCTGCAGGCAGTCTCTGTTCTTGGAGAAATGGAAACCTTGTGCTCCTGGAACTCTGGTCGGCTGCACATCATTACGATGACAATGGTGATGGTGGGGATGTGATGGCGATGGTGATAATGATGTTGATGGTGATGATGATCATGATGACCATGGCGATGGTGATGATAATTAATAATTATACTGCTCTTGCTGTTGCTGCTGCTGCTGCTGCTTATGATGGTGATGATGACGACGATGATGATCACGACGACGACGAAGACGATGGCGTTAGTGATAATAATCTTTGTTGTTGATGTTGTTGTGTTTGTTGTTGTTGTTGATGATGATGATGATGATGATGATGATGATGATGATGAAGAAAACCTCAAAGGCAGGAGCTGGAGAGATTTGATGGTTCAATTCACACTTATGTATTTTGATCCCGGGCATGTTCGAGGTTGGCTGAAATTGAGGGGTGGGGTTGGGGGGTGGGGGGTGGGGACGGGTGCACGCCTGCGCGCGCGCGTGTCTGCGTGTGTTTAGGAATCTGTGCACGCGTTCACACTTAAACCTCTTATCTCTTCACTTTTTTTACCCGCTCGTTTACTGGTTGCCACCGTTCAGTGAGTGGGTCAGCCATTGGCCTGATGGTCCGGGCCTTTCATGGATTGCTCCAGTTATCCCCCTTGATCCCCCACTCCCACCCTGCCAGGGAAAGCCCTGTCCTCCTGCCCGCCCTCCCTGACGTCACACCCCATATCGATCAGGGGCCCAACGGCGCTGGAATCAATGATGTATGTTCCTGGTGCCAGCCCCATGCCGCTGACCGAGGCTGTGGTGCATGGGCGGGTGTTGTTGTCGGGGTGTGCGGTAGATAACAGCTGTAGACGTCAGTCACACTGCACGACAACGGCCTCTGATGGGGATTTCATTTGGGTGACGTAGACAGCTGCTGCTTTGTCTGTCCTTTTTTTGTTTGCTTGTTTGCTGTCCCATCTTTTGCGCCACCTCAGTGGCACCACACCCACGCCCGCTCATTCCCACCCCCCCTGTCCTCAGCTACAGCCCGGCCCGACCGTCGCAGCCTTGGCACCGGCAACCCACAGGGAGCAGTCAGTGTCAAGTCGTCGAGAGGCAACCCACCAGAGGAGACACTGCGCTGCTGCCGAGTCAATTCTGTGGTGTTGAGTGGCACCTGTTGTGATCCAACATACGGCAGGACATCGCCCACTACGCGCCCAGTCCCGAGAAGCGTGGAATGAAGACCTGCATGGTTATCTAGGACCATTATTAAAACTACACTAGTATTGGGGGTTTATCAAAGCATATTTCTTTATCATACATTTTTTGATTACCGTATTCTGTTCCAAGTCACCACATAGTCCAGTAGGCAAAAATCTCTGCTCGCACTTATCAAACACCGTAAGCTGGTATGGTCATATATCTCCCCATGTCTCCCTGTCCATGACCATTCTACAGGGTACAGTGGAGGGTGGACATGTATCTCCCCATGACTCCCTGTCCAAGACCATTCTACAGGTGCAGTGGAGGGTGGACATGTATCTCCCCATGACTCCCTGTCCAGATCATTGTACAGGGTACCGTGGAGGGTGGACATGTGTTTCACCATGACTCCCTGTCCAAGACCATTCTACAGGGTGCAGTGGAGGGTGGACATGTATTTCACCATGACTCCCTGTCCAAGACCATTCTCCAGGGTACAGTGGAGGGTGGACATGTATTTCACCATGACTCCCTGTCCAGACCATTGTACAGGGTACCGTGGAGGGTGGACATCTATTTCATCACAACTCTTTGTGTCAAAACCTTTTTGCAGGTTGTATTGGTGATGTGTGAACATTCTAGAAGCAGAATAAACAATGTTCCAAATGGACAACATCAAGAAATGAAATGGTGACAACACCTCTATCTTGTTGTGCAGGACTGAGACAGAGGGCTGTCAAGACCCATGACTGACCAGTCATCCGTGCCAGAACCCTGGCTTCATGTCCTGGGACTGTCCATGACTCCAGAACCCTCATGGCTTCATGTCCTGGGCCTGTCCATGACTCCAGAACCCTCGTGGTTTCATGTCCTGGGACAGTCCATGACTCCAGAACCCTCGTGGTTTCATGTCCTGGGACAGTCCATGACTCCAGAACCCCCATGGCTTCATGTCCTGGGACAGTCCACAACACACCACACATGACTCCACATCCAGCTCTGTATTTGGCCAAGTGTTATGCTGCCAGTGAAGAACTAAACACCTTGGGAATAGGCACCGTGACTTCCTCTGCCAAACACCATTGCTATTTCCACTTCAAGAATTAATGAGTACTAAAGAAAAGCCAGGTAATAATCGCGCGCGCGCGCGCGTGCGCGCGCACGTGTGTGTGTGTGTGTGTGTGTGTGTGTGTGTGTGTGTGTGTGTGTGTGTGTGTGTGTGTGTGTGTGTGTCTGTGTGCGTGCGTGCGTGCGCGCGCGCGCGCAATCGAGTGTGTGCCTGTATCTGTGTATATGTCTGAGCGCATAGCTTACCCGTTCGCTCCGTATCCCCGCCTGGTCCAAGTTTCGTGCACCACGAACCCAATAAGGAAGAACAATGAAATCGTCAGGGAAAGGGAGGGAGGAGAGGGGGTGAAGGGGCCAGAAGAAGGTGGAGTCGTGTGACAGGAGTTGCAGGAACTCGGTGGAGGGGTGATGCTGTCTTGCCCAGCTGTAGGTGATCCTGAAGGGTCGATAGGCTTCATTAGATCTGAGGCCCTCCAGCTGAAGCGTGTGTGGAAAGAGGACACGGCCAGCAAACCCGACCTTTAGGCCACAGAAGTGGAAAAGAGGCCCGTCAAATTCCGCATTTGAGATCAACTCCGCCTTCAGTGTCATTGACGGCATGAGAGAGGTAAAGATGGATTGAAAAGGACTGAGGTCAGAAGATGCCCTTGCTTAATGCCATTTAAAATCTCCAAAGGTTGCGTTCACAGCCAGGGCGTCAAAGACAGGCGTTTTCATGGAAAGGACAAATCGGCTTCAAGGGTCTTCCGGACCATTTCGGTTGTGACAGGTCGCGGCCTTGGTCAGGTCTGAACACATAGCATGGATGCCTAGATTTTGCCCTGATTCAATCTGGTGAATGTTGCACACACGGCAAAAATCGAGTTGTTTGTATCATAGCTCGGGAGAAAGAAAAATCGATTCAGATAGAAAGTAATTTACTGACAAATCAAGACAGTTCAGATCATTTATGGTCAATATTGACTTCTTTGGGCTGTGGACTTAAGTAATTAAAGCAAATAAAAATAACTGTATTTCGAAATATTGATGTCTTAGTGGGGTGGAAAACCCACTTGAGTAACAAAGCTATTTCCGGATCAGCAAGTAGAGTTCCTAGATAACGGGGTATTTCAAAGGGTAAAGGGACAGTAAAACATTGGCAGTATAGCGCAACTAGAAAAGAGAAAGCACTCTGAAAAATGTCCACGGAGAATATGGACAGTAAAACTACAGAATACATGAAGGCAGGAAAGAGCATGGACAATGAAATAAAGAGAATGCTGGGCTGTGGAAGTGACAGTGAAACATGAAAGATAAATCACAGACGACGAAAAATGTTGGTATGATTGAACACTATATTCACGGCAAGGTCCAGATGGAGATCAAGGACAACAAATCATTGTGGCATGGTAAACTGTTCGACATGCAGCAATGTGAAGTGATACATCTAGAGCGAGGAAACATTGTGGTCAATGGAACATACAACAAAAACACAGTAAGGTGGGGACTATAAATCTTGAACATTATACAGTTGTGCTGTAGAAGAGAACAAAAAAAACTGACTACACAGTAATGTACATTTATGTATTGTGTGTCAGTACATGTCATGCTTTGGACCTACACAGACACGCGCTCATAGCTTCTTTTTTTTTTTTTACTATCCCACCATATGCTATACACCACTGCTGTCACTGCGGCGGCCAAACATAGTCACGCGGTAGCCCCGCCTTTTCCGGGGGGTCCTGGCCGTCTTCCTGCCCAGCCCTTGCTGGTGAAGGTCCATACCCAGCACCCCCAGAGCGACACCCAGCAGCAGACACACGGCCATGGCCCCCCACACCTTGCTGGACCAGCGGCGGTCAGGAGCCGAGGTCAGCTTGCGGACAGTCCTGGACAGCCTTGAACGATCCACGTGCAGATGACGATGCAGCAACCTCCTGCCTCTTCTGTCCGCCGGCTTTGCTGGGGTGGCGTGGAAGGAGCTTCCCGGAGAGTCTGCCAAGGTATGGTTCAGGGCTCTTTGGGGTTCCATCTTACAAGTACAGTGATAGAGCTTGCGCGTGAGATGTAGTTTCTCTCCTGGAGCGAGGTGGAATTGGATGTGACGTTATTTAGGGTGGAGCTCCCTCCTTCAGCTTGTCGTTTGGATCTTCTGTTGTTGGACAGACCTGAGACTAGGACTGCCTGTCTCATCGGGACATTGGCTGTGTCTTTTGGGAGTGCTGCTTCCGCATTGTCAGCCTCTGCGTCACCTGCCAACATGAAGATGATGTCATGTGGGGAAGAACCTTGAGTGTCATCATCAATGGTTGCTCTCGTGGAATCGTCGCTGAATGCTGTGACCAAAGGGTTACCATAACTGGCAGCACTGTCGTTCTCCTCTGAGTCCGTCAGCTCACTAATTGACCCAGTCAGTTCCTGGATCAACATGGTCAGCTCATTGTCCTCAGGTATGTCTGCAGACAGGTTTCCATCTGCCACGGTGTCGTCTTTCATCCGTGTGTCCTCAGCAACCAGTGCATGTCCACTATCAGCAGATGAAGTATCATCAACAACCAATTGATGGTCATTATCAACATACCGTTTGTCGTCAACGACTACCTCATGGTCACTATCAATGTATGGTGTGTCATCAACGACTACCTCATGGTCACTATCAATGTATGGTGTGTCATCAACGACTACCTCATGGTCACTATCACTGGACGTTGGGCAAGCGTCGCTACTCTCCACCCTTGCGTTTTGAGATGTCCGTGTTAGAGGCGAAACACTGAGCTCCGCATCTGACTCAGCAACCAGCGCCACATCGGCAGCATTTCTAGAGGCTTCAGAAAAATTGTCCACGGTGCCATCTACATATTCATCAGTGGATGTGACCAGAAAGTAATCCACTTTCAACCCTGGGACACCATCGGGAATTCTAGAGGCTGTATCAACTTTGACCCTTTCACCCGTTGTACCAATGGCTGTACGAAAAACTTCGTCAGTGATGTTTTTGGGTCTTGGAAACATCAGAGGAAATCCCACTGGTGCCACTCATGGCTTCTTGCTCCTTGGAAACCTGAGAGGAAGTCGCAGCGAAATCAGCAATGACGTCTTGGTCCTTGGGCACCTCAGATGACGTCATAATGACGTCAGGAATAGTTGAAGCACCATAGGATGTCATCGTTGCGTCATCAAATGCTGCACCAGCGTCATTGTCAACAAAGGGAGCAGCGCCAGAGGTCATGTCTCCGTTATCAGTTCTCTCAGGATGATCCAGCAGTTCTTGAAGGTCGTCATGAGTGACGGCTGCACGTGCCATGTCAGCCTGTGCTGTGGACTGACGGTGTGATGACGTGGGTCCAGCGTCATTGCCGTGTTTGGAATCAGCGTGGTTGGGGGTTGGTGCAGTGGTCTCCTCCACTGCCTGTGTGGGCTTTGGAGTGTCCCGTACCTCAGATGGTTCCAGAACAGCTTCTGTTTCACAGGCTGGGTCAGAGAGCTCATGCTGGAGGTGGTGGAACTGTCGGTTTTCTCTGGAACAGATTCAAGAGATGATGTCAGGTATGTGTTGAGTTGCTTGTAAATATTCCTCGATATTCTTGCCACTCTACCCCTCCCCCCTCCCCCCACCTCATCTCCCTTCTCCCACCATCCCCCTCTTACCCCGCGCGCCAGTCTCTCTCCCTGTCTCTGTCTCTCGCTTTCTTCTCCTCCCACCTCCCACCTCCCTGCCAACCTCCCCCCCCTCTCTCTCTCTCTCTCTCTCTCTCTCTCTCTCTCTCCTTTACTTTGGAAATCGTATGATTCAGTGGATGTGTTTATTCTTCCACTCAGTCCTGACTTCCTTGGTGGAACTGCTGACAATAATAGATGTTCCACATTTGTTGTACTGGTCTTCGGGTTGGTGTCAGAATTTAAGTCGTCACACCCATTAAAGGCAAACCCCTCCCCCATCACACACACACACACACACACACACACACACACACACACACACACACACACACACACACACACACACACACACACACACACACACACACACACACACACACACACACGCACATGCACACACAATCCTTCTTCATCCAAGGAGACCCGATGTAATCATTTAAAGCAAATAAACATACAACCCAAAACAAGGAACTCTTTAATGTATAAATACATTTTTTAATGTTCCCTTTCCTAAAACATAGGGAAATACTAGGAAATATTGCTATCGTGTCTTTCTCTCCATAGCTGTCTATGATAGAGAGAAGTGTACTAATACATCTTATTTACGTCTTTATGTTCAATTTTTCTTTTCGATGTTGAGAAATATATGGGTGTTTATTCTTTGTTTTTTTTTTTTTCTCTTTTTATTTTCTCTTCCTCCGTTATTAAAAAAAAGTATATGAATACTTTTCGTTTGCGTTTTTATTTCCACCGATCCTTGTCTTGAAACAAAGAGAAATATATGGATGATTTTCATCCGTGTTTTTATTTGCAATGTTTCTTCTCTTTCGACATAGAAACAATTGACTGTATTTGATTTGAATTATCATTTTCGACGTTTCTTTTCTGCTGACGTTCTGAGTATATTTGGTTTCTTTTCTGACTTTTCTACTTATAACATGCACCACACATGAGGATAACGATGTAATGATGATGACGATGACATCGATAACGACCCGTTTCATCAACTTCGCATCGTTACAGAACCTGATGGGTAAGTAATGTCAAACCAGTAACAACAACATCGATGATGATGTCATTATTATCATCATCACCATTATCACCACCACCACCACCACCATCATCATCATCATCATCATCATCATCACTTTCATCATTACAGCAATTCCCATCTTCATCGTTATGTGCCCCACAAGAAGAAGAAGAAGAAAGAAGAAGAAGAGAAGGTACCTGCAGATATAACAGCCACAGAAACTGTGACCCAGACTGTCCAGAAGAGGAAGCGACCCATGAGTCCAAGGGTCATACACCTTTATTCCCCCGTCCCTTCTTTCTTTGCCAGGTCAACAGCTCCAACTCAGCAATGGCCACAGTGACGTCACTCAAGTTCCCCTCGTCCCTCAGAGCACCGGCCCATCAGTGGAACGTGGCAGGGTGCTGAGGGTTCGGAAGTCGGTGTGGACATCTAAAACATGTGTTTTGTTGTGCTGTCCAGAGGCTGTGGTCACACTGGCGGAAGATGATGTGTGATGTAACTGAGAGAACGAAGACCGCTGGGCTAGAGATACGTTCAGCGTTCAGCGGAGTCTGCTGCCTCTTGCCTTTGAACCAATGTCGTGGCATGTGTTGGTCAACTTTGCTCCGTTCATTTGTTGGACAGAAAAATCTGTCCGTACTTTTGGCCCTGACACTGAACGTAAATGTCCTTTTCATGAAATAACAAACGAGTAGGGCTACTCTGGCTGCCACGATGCAATCGTCACACACCCGTAACCCCAAACGAATGCTGCTGACGACACTGAATGGCCTGGCAGAAATGACGACACAGAGCATAGAGACAAACCAGGAGTCATTTTCATTGTAACTGTGAGCGCTAAATCTAGAACTGCGTTAACTAATCGTAGAATCAGGTGTCACTATACATTCTCTTTCTTAACATTTAGATAGGGCAAATGTTGTACAGGCGACGTCAAAGCTGTACGTGTTGAGTTCGTCATGATTCCTGCCAGCTTACTAAGTAGACGAGGAATAGGAAAGAAGCGACACTCACTGAACGCAGCCCAGACACAGACCAACAATATGTTTCTCCAGACCTGAAGAAGGGAACGTGCTAACCCAGACAGTGTGTCACTAAAAGATGGAGTTTTTTCCCTGGGCCGGTGACGTGAAGCAGGACCCCAGATATCGATCTGCTGTGATTGCTAGCTTCATGGCGGCGGGCTAATTGATCAGGACAGAAAGAGGTCAGCTAATGAGCTGTATTCACTGACCACTGGATGACTGCTGTTTACGGGGAGGGACACAAACGTGCGCGCAGACAAGTATTCAATTAGACACGCGCGCGCGCGGGCGCGTACACACACACACACACTCACACGCACGCGCGCGTGCACGCACGCTGGCACGCACGCGCACGCACACACACACACACATGGAGAGACAGACAAGCATACGTACATACATACATATAGGTACATGTAGATGTATTGATGACAGACAGATAGAATCTGATATTGTTTCTAGTTTGAAATGTTCAATTCAAACGGATTAATTCCTGAAATCCTGTTCCTCGGTGAAATTTCATGGAGATAATCTGCCTCGGATCT
>JADBJO010006469.1:47580-50080 GCA_016801955.1 Conus betulinus | reverse complement strand
CGGTTGGAATTTTAACGACCCTTTAATGAATTTACCGGAGGTTTTTTTTTCCGTGACGAGGTTTCCCCCGCCGTTTCTCCAGGGGGCAAATCAAGTAGGGGAACAACAACGGTGGAACAGCGGCAGTAGCAGCGGGTTACTCAATATTTCAGCATCACACATGGTGCCGGCACATCCATTCTAAACCGCCCCTGACGAGGGGCTGCACTGCTGGCTGGTTCTGCCGCCAGTAATGGCACTGAGGGTGGTGGGGAGGGAGGGGAGTGGGGTGGGGGTGGGGGGGGGGGGGGGGGGGGGGGGGGGGGGGGGGGGTAGAAAGATGGGGATGCCAGTGAAATCTTACCGTCTATAGTAAAATGGGTCACTCAGCGTATTTAACACCACCATCACCAACAACAACAAAGACGACGACGACGACGATGACAACAACGACAACAACAACAATAACAACAACAACAATAACAACAACAATTTAAAAAATAAACCAACAGTTTTATGAAAAGCTGACTCTGTCAAAAGCCAACTGAGCAGCTTCCATTTTGAAATAATAGTCTTCGAGGAACGGTGCTTGAATAACAAAACTGACAGGTTTGTATGTTCACTGAAACAGAGTAACAATTGTACAAAATACAAAAATTAAAAAAAATAAGTAGATAAAAACAGCAACATTTTTTGATATGATGGTTGATATTATTGTCGATCTTGTGTTGATGATTTCTGGTGATTTTGTTGATGCTGATGTTGATACTGGCAAGATTTATAACGATTATTTATTGTTTTGCTTTTTGTTTTTAAATCTTTCTTTTTCATAACTGTTTTTGACAATTTCATCGTCGATGCTATTGTTTGGGCTGCTGCTGCTGCTGTTGCTGTTGCTCCCACTGCTGCTGCATTTATATTTGCCCAATTTGAGACTATGAGTGATTGTATTGATTGTTCATGCTGATAGTAAACGGGCAATCTGTAGACTCCTGTTATGATCGCAATACTTCAAACCAGTTGCCTTTGATGTTCTGTTATGATGGCAATATTTCAAACCAGTTGCCTTTGATGTTCTGTTATGATGGCAATATTTCCAAACAGTTGTCTTTGATGTTCTGTTATGATGGCAATATTTCCAAACAGTTGTCTTTGATGTTCTGTTATGATGGTATATATTCAAACCAGTTATCTTTGATGTTCTGTTATGATGGTAAAATTCAAAACCAGTTGTCTTTGATGTTCTGTTATGATGGTAAAATTTCAAACCAGTTGTCTTTGATGTTCTGTTATGATGGTAAAATTTCAAACCAGTTGTCTTTGATGTTCTGTTATAATCGTAATATTTCCAAACAGTTGTCTTTGATGTTCTGTTAGGATCGTAATATTTCATGGCAGCTGTCTTTCAAGTACTGTGTTATCATTATGATTTTTCTGAGCAGTCTTTGACGTCATGCTATGATCATGATATTTCCAAACAGCAATCTTTGATGACGTCATGTTACAGTCATAATATTTGTCAACAGCTATGTTTGATGTCCTGTCAAGAATATGATTATTTCTACTCAGCAGTCTTTGATGTTATGGTAGGACCATGGTATTTCTACTCAGCAGTCTTTGATGTTATGGTAGGACCATGGTATTTCTACTACTCAGCAGTCTTTGACCTTATGGTAGGACCATGGTATTTCTACTCAGCAGTCTTTGGTGTTATGGTAGGATCATGGTATCAGCAGTCTTTGGTGTTATGGTAGGATCATGGTATCAGCAGTCTTTGATGTTATGGTAGAATCATGGTATCAGCAGTCTTTGGTGTTATGGTAGGATCATGGTATTTCTACTCAGCAGTCTTTGGTGTTATGGTAGAATCATGGTATCAGCAGTCTTTGATGTTATGGTAGAATCATGGTATCAGCAGTCTTTGGTGTTATGGTAGGATCATGGTATCAGCAGTCTTTGGTGTTATGGTAGAATCATGGTATCAGCAGTCTTTGGTGTGTTATGGTAGGATCATGGTATTTCTACTCAGCAGTCTTTGGTGTCCGTTACGATCATGTTATCTCTATGCTTAACTGTTGGTGTCCGTTACGATCATGTTATTTCTATGCTTAACTGTTGGTGTCCGTTACGATCATGTTATTTCTATGCTTAACTGTTGGTGTCTGTTACGATCATGTTATTTCTATGCTTAACTGTTGGTGTCCGTTATGATCATGTTATTTCTATGCTTAACTGTTGGTGTCCGTTACAATCATGTTATTTCTATGCTTAACTGTTGGTGTCCGTTACGATCATGTTATTTCTATGCTTAACTGTTGGTGTCCGTTATGATCATGTTATTTCTATGCTTAACTGTTGGTGTCTGTTACGATCATGTTATTTCTATGCTCAACTGTTGGTGTCCGTTATGATCATGTTATTTCTATGCTTAACTGTTGGTGTCCGCCTATGGACCATCCCTGGACAAAAGTGTCCGAGTTCAAAGTTGTCAGCCCAACTCGTTGGCTGGCCGGGCCACACT
>JADBJO010006469.1:32580-40080 GCA_016801955.1 Conus betulinus | reverse complement strand
CACCACTGGCAGACTTTGACAACACAGCAATGATGTGTACCCCACCACTGGAAGACTTTGACAACACAGCAATGATGATGTGTACCCCACCACTGGAAGACTTTGACAACACAGCAATGATGTGTACCCCACCACTGGCAGACTTTGACAACACAGCAATGATGTGTACCCCACCACTGGAAGACTTTGACAACACAGCAATGATGTGTACCCCACCACTGGAAGACTTTGACAACACAGCAATGATGTGTACCCACCACTGGAAGACTTTGACAACACAACAATGATGTGTACCCCACCACTGGAAGACTTTGACAACACAACAATGATGTGTACCCCACCACTGGAAGACTTTGACAACACAGCAAACAATGATGTGTACCCCACCACTGGAAGACTTTGACAACACAACAATGATGTGTACCCCACCACTGGAAGACTTTGACAACACAACAATGATGTGTACCCCACCACTGGAAGACTTTGACAACACAACAATGATGTGTACCCCACCACTGGAAGACTTTGACAACACAGCAAACAATGATGTGTACCCCACCACTGGAAGACTTTGACAACACAACAATGATGTGTACCCCACCACTGGAAGACTTTGACAAACACAACAATGATGTGTACCCCACCACTGGAAGTCTTTGACAACACAGCAAACAATTATAAAAAGTGCTTACTGCGCGCTATAAAGAATGCTTACCGCGCACTAAGAGAGCTCACCGCGCGCTATGAAGAGTGTTTACTGCGCACTATATAGAGTCCTTACCGCGCGCGCTATAAAGAGTGCTTACTGCGCACTATATAGAGTCCTTACCGCGCGCGCTATAAAGAGTGCTTACTGCGCACTATATAGAGTCCTTACCGCGCGCACTATAAAAGAGTGCTTACCGCGCGCTACATAGAGTGCTTAACGCGCGCTATATAGAGTGCTTACCGCGCACTATAAAAAGTGCTTACCGTGCGCTATAAAGAGTGCTTACTGCGCGCTACTACATAGAGTGCTTTAACTTATGCCCCCTGAAAAACATTCGACAGCCGTGCGTAGACTGACGTCTCCTATGCAGCGGTCTGATCCAGGTTTGCACACGGCATAACTTCTTTCTTTTTATTTAAATTATTTCCTTCTTTTTTTTCCTTTTTTGTTTTCTTTTGTTTGTTTTCATTGTTTGTTTTTGCACAAGACTGAATACAAACCAAAATATGGAGACCCGCTCGCTATCAACGGTTCATCCACTAAATTCAGATGAGCCAAATATTTGGCGACAGAGCCAGCCCATTGGAAATGCTCGAGCAGGGATATGAACGCAGGTTTTATGACCCAAACATAGTGGTCTGTAGACATCCTAAGGGCTGATGTCCCAATAGCATTCCCGTTCCCCCCCCCCCCCCCCCCCCCCCCCCCCTCCCCGTCATTCCGCTCCGCAGCAGAGAGACAGCAGCTGTGGCTGATTGGTACTCCATGCCTCTGTGTAACTGGCGTCCACCCTGGCCTTTGTCAGTGGGTACTGGGGGCCAATACCTTGCAGTGCCCGTGTCCTCTCCCACTCCCCACAGGTGAAGGGAATGAGAAAGGGGCGCCTCACGTGAGATTTGAACCTGCTGCCTGCGGTATCTGATTTTGTGGTTATCACTTCAGTGGACGAGTGTTTTACCACCGGGCCATCTCATCACAATGTACACAGTACTACGATGTGGTCCAGTGCACGGTGACCCTCATCAAGACCTGCACACCAGGCCATCCAATGGACCCCAGCAGGCCACAGGGAAAGAGGACGACCCAGGAGGAGCTGGCGACAGACAGTGGAGAGAGACCTCAGACTCGGTGACAGAGGATGAGTGACACCAGCAGACTGGCTGAGGACCGTGCACAGTGGAGCGCCTTGACTGCCTCATGCGTCGCAAGACGCGGGAGCATCTAAGTCAAAGTAAGTAAGCAGTGCACGATGTATAGAATCTGCAACCGAAGAAGTCTGGAGCAGCAGAGCACAGCAAAACGTGCAGCATGTCCTGACTGTGAAGAAATGAGGCGTGGGGTACTATTACACAGGTGACAACCAGCATATCAACAACGAGGCGGGAGAGAGAGAGAGAGAGAGAGAGAGAGGGGGGGGGGGGGGGGGGGGCTCGTGAAATAGGTCATACCTGTGCATAAAGCATAGCATTGACAGACAGAAAAGAGCTGAGTGTGGGAGGGAAGACAAGAGTCAGACACAGCACTGTCTTCACTCACTTGGCATGCCCCCGGCCATGTTTGAGGAGGGTGGGGTACCAGTCCACGGCGTGTATCAGTCTGGAAAACAACAACAGCATAGCTTTCTCCTGAAACAGCCTCTTACAGCATAGTCCTCACTCACAGGCTCCCCACTCTGACAGCCTTTTACAGCATAGTCCTCACTCACAGGCTCCCCACTCTGACAGCCTTTTACAGCACAGTCCTCACTCACAGGCTCCCCACTCTGACAGCCTTTTACAGCACAGTCCTCACTCACACAGGGTCCCAACTCTGACAGCCTTTTACAGCATAGTCCTCACTCACAGGCTCCCCACTCTGACAGCCTCTTACAGCATAGTCCTCACTCACAGGGTCCCAACTCTGACAGCCTTTTACAGCATAGTCCTCACTCACAGGCTCCCCACTCTGACAGCCTTTTACAGCATAGTCCTCACTCACAGGCTCCCCACTCTGACAGCCTTTTACAGCATAGTCCTAACTCCTAGGCTCCCCACTCTGACAGCCTTTTACAGCATAGTCCTCACTCCTAGGCTCCCCACTCTGACAGCCTTTTACAGCATGGTCCTCACTCACAGGGCTCCCCACTCTGACAGCCTTTTACAGCATAGTCCTCACTCGCAGGCTCCCCACTCTGACAGCCTTTTACAGCACAGTCCTCACTCACAGGGTCCCACTCACTCTGACAGCCTTTTACAGCATGGTCCTCACTCACAGGCTCCCCACTCTGACAGCCTTTTACAGCATAGTCCTCACTCCTAGACTCCCTACTCTGACAGCCTTTTACAGCATAGTCCTCACTCACAGGCTCCCCACTCTGACAGCCTTTTACAGCACAGTCCTCACTCCTAGGCTCCCCACTCTGACAGCCTTTTACAGCATGGTCCTCACTCACAGGCTCCCCACTCTGACAGCCTTTTACAGCATGGTCCTCACTCACAGGCTCCCCACTCTGACAGCCTTTTACAGCATGGTCCTCACTCATAGGCTCCCCACTCTGACAGCCTTTTTACAGCATAGTCCTCACTCACAGGCTCCCCACTCTGACAGCCTTTTACAGCATAGTCCTCACTCATAGGCTCCCCACTCTGACAGCCTTTTACAGCATGGTCCTCACTCCTAGGCTCCCCACTCTGGCAGAAGAACAAAACGTTACATAGCATTTCTTAACGCTGCCTAACACAGCGACGCCCTCACTCCAGCGGTCTCCAGTCTGAAGGAACATCTTCACGTGTTGTGGCATTTCCAGACATAGCCTCACAATTATACCGTCGTGCTGACTCGTGCAGTCAGGATTCCACTGTTGTGGAAGGTAGGAGTGCTGAACGAGCAATCAGGACACGCCTGGAGTGGCAGATCAGGATGACACAGCTGAGTCTGAGGGACGTCTTAGAGTCTGGGTTGGAAGAGAGAGAGAGAGAGAGAGAGAGAGAGAGAGAGGGGGGGGGGGGGGAGAAAGACACAAGGAGACACAACAGACAGGCAGACGGGTAAACAGACAGACAGACAGACAGACGGACACACAGACGGGTGGACGGATCGACGGACAGACAGACAGAGCAACAGAGAATGAGAGTGTGAGAGACAGACAGACAGACAGACGGAGAGAAGGACGGACGGACAGACAGCGCCTGACAGCGCGCGAGAGAGTGTGTGTGTTTTTGAGAGAGAGAGAGAGAGAGAGAGAGAGAGAGAGAGAGGAGAGAGAGAGAGAGAGAGAGAGAGAGAGAGAGAGAGAGAGAGAGAGAGAGAGAGAGGCCCGAACGAACGAACTCGAACAAATTGGTTTTATGACGGAAATGAATAAGTACACAACAGGTTTGTTTACAAACCTGAAAAGAAATCCTGAATTTAGGAAACAAACGAACACCCTGACACCCCCCCCCCCCTTCCCCCGCCCGCTCCATCGTTTGCCTCCTTCCCTTCCCGTCGCAAACATACGCATGAAAAGCGCAATATCACACACACACACACACACACACACACACACACACACACACACACACACACACACACACACACACACACACACACACACACACACACACATTACACACACACACACACACACACACACACACACACACAGTCCAGTGGTAATACAGGCACAGTGATAAGAGAGGAACGTGTTGGGGAGGTGTCACAGTGGTAAGACAGGGACAGTTTGGGGAGGTGTCACAGTGGTCATATAGGGACGTATTGGGGAGGTGTCACAGTGGTCATACAGGCACATGTTGGGGAGGTGTCACAGTAGTCATGTAGGGACGTATTGGGGAGGTGTCACAGTAGTCATGTAGGGACGTATTGGGGAGGTGTCACAGTAGTCATGTAGGGACGTATTGGGGAGGTGTCACAGTAGTCATGTAGGGACGTGTTGGGGAGGTGTCACAGTGGTCATGTAGGGACGTATTGGGGAGGTGTCACAGTGGTCATATAGGGACGTGTTGGGGAGGTGTCACAGTGGTCATGCAGGCACATGTTGGGGAGGTGTCACAGTGGTCATACAGGCACATGTCGGGGAGGTGTCACAGTGGTCATGCAGGCACATGTCGGGGAGGTGTCACAGTGGTAATACAGGCACATGTCGGGGAGGTGTCACAGTGGTCATACAGGCACATGTCGGGGAGGTGTCACAGTGGTAATACAGGCACATGTTGGGGAGGTGTCACAGTGGTCATACATACAGGCACATGTTTGGGGAGGTGTCACAGTGGTCATACAGGCACATGTTGGGGAGGTGTCACAGTGGTCATACAGGCACATGTTGGGGAGGTGTCACAGTGGTAATACAGGCACATGTCGGGGAGGTGTCACAGTGGTCATGCAGGCACATGTTGGGGGGGTGTCACAGTGGTCATACAGGCACATGTCGGGGAGGTGTCACAGTGGTCATACAGGCACATGTCGGGGAGGTGTCACAGTGGTCATACAGGCACATGTCGGGGAGGTGTCACAGTGGTCATACAGGCACATGTCGGGGAGGTGTCACAGTGGTAATACAGGCACATGTCGGGGAGGTGTCACAGTGGTAATACAGGCACATGTCGGGGAGGTGTCACAGTGGTAAATACAGGCACATGTCGGGGAGGTGTCACAGTGGTAATACAGGCACATGTTGGGGAGTGTGTCACAGTGGTATACAGGCACATGTCGGGGAGGTGTCAAATTGTGGTCATACAGGCACATGTCGGGGAGGTGTCACAGTGGTCATACAGGCACATGTCGGGGAGGTGTCACAGTGGTAATACAGGCACATGTCGGGGAGGTGTCACAGTGGTCATACAGGCACATGTTGGAGGTGTCACAGTGGTAATACAGGCACATGTTGGGAGGGTGTCACAGTGGTGTTGGGGAGGTGTACAGGGTCATACACACATGTTGGGGAGGTGTCACAGTGGTAATACAGGCACATGTTGGGGAGGTGTCACAGTGGTCATACAGGCACATGTCGGGAGGGTGTCACAGTGGTCATACAGGCACATGTCGGGGAGGTGTCACAGTGGTCATACAGGCACATGTCGGGGAGGTGTCACAGTGGTCATACAGGCACATGTCGGGGAGGTGTCACAGTGGTCATACAGGCACATGTCGGGGAGGTGTCACAGTGGTCAGACAGCCACATGTCGGGGAGGTGTCACAGTGGTAATACAGGCACATGTCGGGGAGGTGTCACAGTGGGCAGCTGACCCGTTGTGCACGGAGCCAGGGTTCCTGAGCAGAGACTTGCTGTAGACGAAGGCGGCAGCGCGGGTGCCCCCCTCCCACAACGTGTTCTTGGAACCTCTCAGAGGCCAGTTGCTGCCGCCCTCCGCCACTGGGGCGCCGTTCTGTGGCACAGTGGACAGACCGATGGTCATTGGGATGATATAAAACAGAGAGAGAGAGAGAGAGAGAGAGAGAGAGAGAGAGAGAGAGAGAGAGAGAGAGAGAGAGAGAGAGAGAGAGAGAGAGAGAGAGAGAGAGAGAGAGAGAGAGAGAGAGGGAGAAGAGAGAGAGAGAGAGAGAGAGAGAGAGAGAGAGAGAGAAAGAGAGAGAGAGAGGAAGAGAGGAGAGAGAGGAGACGAGAGAGAGAAGAGAGAGGGAAAGAGAGAGAGAGAAAGAGAGAAAAAAGAGAGACAGACAGAGGGAGACAGAAAGAGAGAGAGAGAGAAGAGAGAGAGAGAGAGGGAGAGAGAGAGAGAGAGAGGGAGAGAAAGGACAGAGGGGGAGGGGAAGGAGGGAAAAAGCGGAGAGAGAGGGAGAGAGAGAAGGAGAAACAGAGGGATGGGGGAGACGGAGAGAGGGGGGGTGGAGAAACAAACAGACAGAGAGAGACAGGCAGGCTGGCAGACAGGCAAGCAGACAGGCAGATATACAGACGGGCAGACAGACAGACAGACCGAGAGACCCACACGCAGATTCCAACTCAGACGATACATTTCTCAACGTAATGAAGTCTTAAAAACAAAAACACATAGATAGGTGGATAGACAGATACGTAGACAGACAGATAGTCAGACAGATACATAGACCTACAAACAGACAGACCGACAGACAGAGAGATAGACAGACAGACAGACAGGCAGGCAGGCAGGCAGATAGGTAAGTAGATAGTAGGCAGATGGCTAAAACAGACGGCGGGCAGACAGAGAGGCACAAATACAGAGAGAGAGAGAGAGAGAGAGAGAGAGAGAGAGAGAGAGAGAGAGAGAGAGAGAGAGAGAGAGATCTTATGAGACATTAAAAAGAGAAAAAGAAGACCGACAAAGACAAAGACAAAGAAAGGAGGACAGAGAGAGAAAGTGAAGAGACAAACACAAAGACACCAGAATATGGTGACTGGAAGAGTGTGGAGCGAAAGAAGGGTGGTGGGTGCATTTGCCTCAGGGTCTGCACTCACATCAGACGTAAAGATCATCAACATGTTGTCGAAGAAGCCTCGGGTGTCCATGAGACCAGTGATGTTCTTGATGGCTTCATCCATGACGGCCAACATGCCTGGAATACAGGCCTACAGGTAGTAGAGGTGGAGAGGTAGAAGTAGAGGTGGAGAGGTAGAAGTAGAAGTGGGTGGAGAGGTAGAAGTAGAGATGGAGAGGTAGAAATAGAGGTTAAGAGGTAGAAATAGAGGTTGAGAGGTAGTTATAGAGGTTGAGAGGTAGAAATAGAGGTTGAGAGGTAGAAATAGAGGTTGAGAGGTAGAAATAGAGGTAGAGGTAGAGAGTAGAGGTTGAGAGGTGGAAGAAGAGGTTGAGAGGTAGAGGTTGTGAGGTAGA
>JADBJO010006469.1:15023-20023 GCA_016801955.1 Conus betulinus | reverse complement strand
AGAGATGGTTGTGTGTTTGTCTATATGATGAATAACATATATGTATCCTACATAGGGATGTTTGTGTGTTGTCTATATGATGAATAACATATGTATACTACATAGGGATGTTTGTGTGTTGTCTGTATGATGAATAACACATGTATCCTACATAGAGATGGTTGTGTGTTTGTTGTCGTACCCTGGCTTAAAAGACTCCAGGGATCATCCAAAACAGCCGAAGTACTTGAACACTATGGTACAAATGCATCAGCTGGGGATGAGAACATTACGTGTGTGACCGTTTTGATTACCCCGCCACATGGGCAGCCACACTCCGACTTCGGGGGATTTTGGAGAATGATAATGTTATGGTTTGTGTGTTGTCTGTATGATCAATTACACACTGTATTCTACATAGATATGTTTTGTGTGTTGTCTGTATGATCAATTACACACTGTATTCTACATAGATATGTTTGTGTGTTGTCTGTATGATCAATTACACACTGTATTCTACATAGATATGTTTGTGTGTTGTCTGTATGATCAACTACACACTATATCCCACATAGATTTTTGTGTGTTGTCTGTGTGACCAGTTACACACTGTGTCCTGCATACAGATATTTGTGTGTTGTCTGTGTGACCAATGACACACTGTGTCCTACACACAGATATTTGTGTGTTGTCTGTGTGACCAGTGACACGCTGTGTCCTACACACAGATGTTTGTGTTCCGCAGGAGCACCTACTGCAGTGCACAAACTTTGAAACGTTCTCTGTCAGGTTTGAAATGGACATGTTTAGCGAAAAATTACAGCACGATATTACAAATGAAAACGCCTAATGTCCAGCCTTTCAGAAATGTTGCAAGGACTAGAACAACAGGACCTAGTCTCAACTGTCAAAAGAAGCCCACCTGAAAATCCTTTTGGGCTACATTCAATTCAATTCATGATGTTTAAGACCCAGCCGATCGCGAAGTGCATTTAAGTGCTTTTTTCTCGTCAACATCAATTCCCTATCCACAATTCTTTAAAGCAGATTTTCTAAATCGTGCAAACGCTGATAAAAAAAATCTTCTCCTGCAGAATATGATATCTTTCAGAAACTCATAAATCAAATCAGGCAGATTGTCTTTGAACAGTTTTTCAAGGAGTCTGCCTGTAAAGGGTTTATGTTTCACGACAAAAGGTATCCTAAGATATTCTCAGAATACGTAACCAAGCATAGATGTAAAAGTGAACACCAAAAGGTATGGGGGTTGTTAGCAGAGCAAATCAATTACATCAGAACACGAACAGTGGGTGATAGCGTAATTAGGCACCAACTATGGGTACACAGAGAGATTCATCACCCTTCAGCTGTTTTCATAGAAAATGATACACGGCTAACATCAACGGAACTTAATGAAAAATACAGTGCCCACGCTGATTGTATGATATATGTTAGATATGAGTCATAAGTTACACCGTGTATTAGGAAACCAAAGGTTAGAGTTAAAGTGAAAATGCACCTTGTGAAAAAAACGACTGCACTTAATTCTATATATTCCTGTAACAGAAAGCGTTTTCTTTGTTCTATAGAATTTACAATCCTGCCGGCTGAAAACCAAAGAGCTATACGAAAGAGTCACTAAAAATGTGAGATATCCTGTTTCTTTAAAACACCATGAAAATATAATTTTAAGACATTTCATGAAAATGGCTACAGTTCCGTATGGCGAGTAGAATAACCGCCACTAATGTGATGTTCAAGAATAGAGGTTACTAATTTTAACAATTGGTCTATTGCAGAAGCGTTCAACAGAGCATCGAATACATGTTATGGATAGCATCGAACATATGTTATGGGGATTTGAATGTGATAAAACGGTTAGGGGGAACAGTGAGAGGATTCTCTCAGAGAAAAAATGCCAGCTGGCAGCTGACATCTACATCTTGTAGAAACTGGAACTTGGCATTCATTACATGACCGCTGCTGATAAAGGTTTCCACCTACTGATCCTCTTTGATAATCTAAAGAAAAAAAACTTCTATCACCGAAAATGAGAGAATATATGTAACGCCTGCTTTCATCATAAGACATTATTGCCTTGAGACAAAGAACTTAAGAATTTAACGTAAGAAAAAGATGAAGGAAAACATGTTTAATGCCATTGTGGCATTGTGTCTATTATGCTTGAAATATATATATATATATATCTACTGATGGTTTCCGTTTGAATTGTACAGAACTGACAGATTTCTAGATTATGCTGTCAACAGGTGCATGTCATGTATTGATCTCAACGCTTTTGTTGTCTTTTTGATATGAGTTACTGGACGTATCCATATTTGTAACTTTGCTGCTGAAGTGAAGGAGCCCCCTTCGCGAAGAAAAAACACGTGCAGGCCTTCCCATCCACTGACTGTTCACCGATCATGGCCACTGAAGGCAGCATCTGAACTGGCCAAGACCTAGAAGGACAGGGTGGAAAAGAAGCAAAACCGGGAGAGAGGGGGAGGGGAGGGGAAGCAGAAGGAGGTGGAGAAAGGAAATGCAGGAAGGAAGAAGAAGGGTATGGAAAAGGGCGGGGAGGGGAGGGGGGCCGGGGCATGCAGTTCAATGAGAAGAAGAAGTCACAGAATGAAAAAAGAAAGAATAATTACAGAAAGGTTCTCCCTGGCGGACACCCAGCGAGAGTTGTTGAAAGCGCTAAGAGCTCAGGTGGAAAGACCAAGACAACGTGAATAAGGTAACATCACAATAAATGATATCGGTAACAGAGGATCATATAACACCACAATCATCCAGTGGTATAGAACTGAAAAATGTAATATTACAGTAAATTATTATTAAAAAAAGTATAATGTGGAAAATGTAACATTACAGTAAATCATTATTCAAAAGTATAATGTGGAAAATGTAACATTACAGTAAATCATTATTCAAAAGTATAATGTGGAAAATGTAACATTACAGTAAATCATTATTCAAAAGTATAATGTGGAAAAGTGTAACATTACAGTAAATCATTATTCAAAAGTATAATGTGGAAAATGTAACATTACAGTAAATCATTATTCAAAAGTATAATGTGGAAAATGTAACATTACAGTAAATCATTATTCAAAAGTATAATGTGGAAAATGTAACATTACAGTAAATCATTATTCAAAAGTATAATGTGGAAAATGTAACATTACAGTAAATCATTATTCAAAAGTATAATGTGGAAAATGTAACATTACAGTAAATCATTATTCAAAAGTATAATGTGGAAAATGTAACATTACAGTAAATCATTATTCAAAAGTATAATGTGGAAAATGTAACATTACAGTAAATCATTATTCAAAAGCATAATGTAGAAAATGTAACATGACGTTCATTCAAAGCAATCGGACGATGTACCATCGCAATCGTTCTATTATACAGAACGGAAACATGTCATCTATATTAATCATTCAAAGGAACGGAAATCGATCGTGTAACATGACAATCATGAAAGATACAGGGCAGGATCATGTAACATCACAATCGTTCAAAACTATGAACAATTACCTACAGATACAGCAGTAGATGATGCGACCATCATAATTCAACAATACAGAAGAACAAAGAACGACAGTCTATCAAAATGTCCTCAGTAAAACGGGCATCATTTTACGTTTTATCTTTGTCCAGTTGAGGTTGTTTAATACCAGCCTTTCTGGAACTTTCAAAACAAATTTGGTTAAACGAATTCATTCTGGAAAGAATGACGAAGGAGAACAGAAAAAAAGAAACCTCGATTAACGAACTCCTTGGGATGAATCCTGGGGAATAAATCAACAAATCATCCAAAAGGTAAATGAATGAAACAATAATGAATTCGGGAGAGATGTACAGACAGGTGAACCTTACCCAAATCATCGGCCACAATGAACAGGACGTGAGGGGGTTGACGTTGACCAAAGGAAGGACACATCACCATGGCGACCCACACAACCACCGCCACACAGCACCGCTCGCAACCCATGGCTCCTCTGTCTGTCTGAAGGAGCAGGGCAGCAGGGGCAGCCAACAGTGGGCCAGTCCAGCAGACTTTATGGAAGCCAGCAGATATCGCCCAGGCCGTCACTCTCCATGCTGATGATGCTAACACACGTATCACACAGCTGTGTCTACCAGCACTGCATTCGCCTTTTGTCCAATAACCACAGGTGACCTCAGAATGCTGCAGTACAGCCAGCTGCTTCAGCAGAGGCAGCGTGGCCAAGGCAGACTTCTCATGACGTACAAGAACGCTTTGACGACCAGTCCCAACAGCTGCCATGTGCACAACAGTCATCTGCGAATCTACTTACCGCCCTTGAGAGACCCTGATGGAGACACCTGGGTCATCAGGGCACAAAACGCCTCGGGGACGAACGGAGTGACTGCCCTTGAGGAGAAAGCAGGGCCCAGCTCGCTGATTACCTCCCCTGCAAAAGTCTGCGTGCCCACTGTGCCCCTCAAAGACAGGTCTCCGCTCCAACGTTCTGGCAAAGCACCTCCATGCTTGCGGTCTGTGGAATCCAGAGAATGTGCCACACACCTGATGGGAAGACACTGTGGCAAAGCACTTCCATGTCTGTGGTCTGTGGAATCCAGAGAATGTGCCACACACCTGATTGGAAGACACACTGTGGCAATGCACCTCCATGTCTGTGGTCTGACGAATCCAGAGAATGTGCCATACACCTAATGGGAAGACACTGTGGCAAAGCACCTCCATGCCTGTGGTCTGTGGAATCCAGAGAATGTGCCCATACACCTGATGGGGAGACAATTTGATAAAAAAGTGAAGGTGATTGTCTTGCGTACAAAAACAGCTAGAGCGTATGACGGGAAATATCAAGTGAAACGATGGGACGTAAAGGGTCAACAAAAAAAAGGGAGACCACTCCTTCTTTTTCGGGTGGAACAATGGCTGCCCATGACTCAACACTGATGCTTCGTGTGGTATGGTTTCCCCTGACGCACACGCATCAAGAAGCATAGAAAAAAACAAA